>APFE030401898.1:0-19122 GCA_000404065.3 Pinus taeda | reverse complement strand
TCTAGTTCCTCCAACTCATGAAGGTCTATGACTAAATTTGTACGTTGTAATTCAGATCCAAGTGCGAAGAGACGCATACTTTTTACATATGCCTTCCAGATATCCTTTGACTGTTGAAGGATAACATGGACCTTCTGAGAGAAAGGCCTATTGTTTTGCTTTTGCTTTTGATCTTTAAGTTGTTTCTTTTTTTTATTCGCATATGTATTGTAACCCAAAGGATTAGCATATGTATTACCATGTTGATTCCTATAGTGTTTCCAAAATGAAACTGATGACATTATGGCTTAGCTTTCTCTCTTCTCGGATTTCTTCAATAAAATCAATTTACACCCTTTTGATAAATTGATCTATACTGGGCTTGAAAGGAAACAAATGATAAATATTCAACCTCCATAAGGCAATTGAACACTTGCAGGTAACAGTGGAGAAAATAATCCCCGGATGCGGGTGCTAGATGGAACTAAAGGGATGGGGGTGGGCTGCCCATTGGGCAAGTGGCAACCCAAACCCGCCACGACGCTCAAGCATTTAAACCGCCGGATGGTTAAAACATCGTGATCCTTCCTCCATTGCATGAAAATCATTAAGGCACCTCCTCCTCGCATCAGGTTAGTTCCTCTGCATCCCGGGGAATTCATTGCAGACGCTGGCTCGCACATGGCTCGCCACCGGCATCGACCTTATAAACCAGGCGTTCGAGGCAAGGTAATGATGTGCATTTGGTTCATTTGGTTTCACTGTGCGTCTGTGTTGTGGCAGGTCTCCAATGCTGGAAGCATAGATGTAAACCCCCTGCCCCCTGTTATTCCCTTTCCGCTCTCTGAGCTCCATCATCTGCGCAGAGGGGCTGCGTTCTTGCCTGAGCTCGACGCTTCTGCTGGCCCTCCGAGCAATTCCTGGTCTGCGTGCTGGGTGTTGCCTCCTTTGCATTTTATCCCCCTCAAGCTTGACCTTCTCTGTGTTCCGTGGCCCTCTTCAGCTCCCGGGTCCTCCTGTTCTGTTAGGCCTCTGTTCGCTCATCTCCCCTCCCTTCCCTTTCCGCTATGCCGAAGGAGAGATTACGTGCCAGTTGCAGACGAGGTGGGTCGAGAGGTCGGAGAAGCCGAGCCTCTGTCCCTCGCTCTACAGACTCCCTATCAGACGATGCCAATAGCGCTCGTCGGCAAAGAGGAAGAAGACCGTCTGCCCAGTCCCGGCCCTGCCAGCATAGCTTTCACCCCTCTTCCCGCTTTAGTTTTCCCTGTTTCTTGGACTCAGACACATTCTATGTGTCCATTAAGATTGAGAAATGTGAACGCGAAGCTCACGGCCCAGCTGCAGAAGACCTCAGGCCGCCAGCTCCGCCTCTAGACCAGCCTCCCTCGCCACCAGCTCTTCAACTTCCCGCTCCTGAACCAGAGAAGCACCAGGCAGAAAAAGCTTCAGCGGATGCAGTGGCAGGCCCAAGTGCACCAGCAGAGGATGACGCGCCCCATACCGACTCAAGCGAGCCAGATCCATACACCTGCCAGGTGGTGGAAGAAATACCATCAACCTCTGTGGACGACTGAACAACATCACTAGGTTTCTAGTCTTCATGGCTGGTTTTGTATTTTGTGGTTCAATTGGGTAATCAATTGCCCTTGCTGCTTCTTCCAATCTCTTTTGCTATGTAAGGTTGATGCACCAGACATGGCTGCACAGCCTCTGGTTTCTCTCTATGCTTTCACCTACCATGTCAATGGCGGCTTCTAAGGTTCAGGTCTACTCTATCGTGTCGGTCAGGTGTTATGCGGCTAGACTATATCTCTGTATGCCGGAATATAGTTGGATTTCTGCACTCTGTCTTTTCTCTGTTAGTTTTTGCAAATGCAAGCAAGTCATGGCAAATACTGATGTAAAATCCATCTCTGCAAAAGGATGCAATCCGAGGTTCGCCTCTTTGTAATTTTGTTTTTTGTACCATAATAGAATTAGTCTACTTTACAAAAAAAAACAGTGGAGAAAATAATAACACCATGTAACATACACGCTACAAAGAATTTATGACTTCTATTTATATTTCAATAGACAACAAAGAATTAAAGCAGCTACATGTGAATTCCTTTCAAGGAAACCTCGTCCTCGAATGATTACAAGACTGTTGAATATTTGATCCTTAATTGTAAGTGTGAGTAGATTCAACCCACAATTATTGCACATGACAACTCAATAAGGTTGCTAAAGATAAGGAAATTTTGACTTCGCCCTATTGTTGATAATTAATACTTAATTTTGCCTCAAGACTATGAGAGAGTTTAGCCCTTGGTGAGGAAAAAATTTCAAATGCACCAAGTTGATGCCAAGACTAGAACCAAGCTAATGGAGACAAAAATTTGTTAATCAAACATATTGCATTCACTCCAATAAGGTACTTCTGTTTAGAAATAACCATTTCCCAGTTCATGGGGTGAAATCTGAGCTTATTAAATCTAAATCTTCAGTGGTTATAAGAGAAGATTAGACGCATAACTTTGGAACATATCAATGAGAAAATTACAAAGCCTAAATTGACCTCCTTGATAAATTATTCGAGCTTTTGATGTCACAAAACTTGTCATGCCAAGAAGTTGATGGCGATTTCAAACCAAAACAATATCTACCTCTAATAAATTCATGCAATCCTTGATAGAACTCGAGGACGTTTTTCTAGCTTCGCGATTCTAATTCTACCCCATTGAGTAAATTTAATAAATTCCTCTCTTGGTACAAAGTTCGCTTTGACACTATAATTTTGGAAATTGCAAGCATATTTTGGCCAAGGTAGCACTCGACCTCTTACCTGAAGATGCATCTTAAACGTTGACTAATAATTTATGCAAGCTCTTGAGAATTTTATTGTGTCACGGACTAATAAAATTTGGTCTCTTAAATGGATGCAATAAATATGCCCTTTTCACTGGAGAATAAGTAACTTGGCCTCATGTATACCAGATAATTCAACTCTTAAACCCTGGTCACTGTTGGTGGAAATTAGGCAGAGGAATTCAACCCTGAAACCCTAGTCAATGTTGTTGGGAAATTATGCAGAGATTCAACAGATCATGATTATATCAAGCATTCCATCCCTCTTCTGGTAAAATAATTTTTACCCTTATCTACTCCAACTCTTATCATAAAAGTATTCAGCCTGCAAAGAAAGAAGAAACTCGACCTCAAATGAGTGGATCTCCTGGAGCATAAATTGACCCCGTTAAATTCAAATTAGGAACAACAACTCAATTAAATATG
This sequence comes from Pinus taeda, assembly GCA_000404065.3. NCBI lineage: Eukaryota > Viridiplantae > Streptophyta > Pinopsida > Pinales > Pinaceae > Pinus > Pinus taeda. Next base: position 15,870 of record APFE030401898.1, on the reverse strand, counting down.
TTATTTGGCCCTCCTGTGATGACAACTTGTTTAATGACATTTGGTTTGCAAGGAAGAGAATTCGATCTTCCTCAAAATGATGCAAACTCAACCTCTACGATCAATCTTTAATTTTTGTATTTTCAGCCTCACTAACTAGATGATATTCAACCCTTTTAAATGATGAAGTTTGGTATTTGATATTTAATATGGCCTTTCAAATAATTAAACCTTGGCCTCCTTCAAAATTTTGAACCATTTAATGATGCTGCTTAGTAGAAAGAATTTGTCCTCCTTCACAATTTTGAACCCTTTAATTATATTACTCAGTAGAAATAATTTGGCCTCAAATTTTTGTAGGAAACATATATTATCTCGTCTTCATAATGATGATTGATCTCCAATATGTCCTCATGAAAAAACTGATATATGGTGCCAAGTATGAGAACAATCACCCCTAAAATCTCAGCCCTCCATCAAGAATATATTATCAACATATTAGAGATGAACTCAACCAGGAATATGACCCTCATCTTAGGTGCTCTTAGCCTATGTAAGGTTTCCTGCTCAAACCCAAAAATCACTCTTAGAAAATGATGGTATTTGGCCTCTTTGGAACAAGGTCATCATACCCCTCTTTAAGTGTGCTTTGGTTTTCTAACCTAGTAACAATGTGCTCGAAAAGACAATTATTCAGGTCTATCAAATAATAATAATAGTGCACAGAAAATGCAATATAATCTTCCCTACCAATATGATAATGGTAATACCCATAATTATAAGAGATTTTTTCCTCCCAACAAGGGAGATCACGCTAAGAAGATTCAAGGTCCTTAGCCTTTATCACAATGGTAGCTCCAACAAATGCAATAAAATAACTCAGTCTTTAGGAATCTATGTAACTATTGGAGTAACTCAACCTTCAAAAAATTTAATAATTCGACCAAGTGGAATAGATATTTGGCTTTTAAAATTTAGTTCTATGCCCTTATATACTTTTAATCAAGCAATGAACTTGAGCTAAATATTCCTCTCCTTTAAAAAAAAATATTCTGCAACAAATGACTATCACAATGGCTTCTTCAAAGATCAAATGCAGAACAATAAACTCTGATTTTTTTTTTTTTTAACAATAATAAGCCAATTAGGGAGGCAATAGAAAACCATCGAAATTGTTGAGATTTGGTTATAGTGAATATGAAGGATCATTGAATACTAGTTTCTCTCAAAACCTCGATCTTCCCCGAAGTTGATCAACAATAAACCCTGAGGCTGGCAGGATGCCCAACTCTGATACCACTGTAAGATCCCAAACCTTAAATATTTTAATAGATCTATCATACTCTAGTGTTCTAGTTAAAAATATTTGCAATCAAAACACTAAACATAACGGGATCTGGAAATGTATCCTTTATTTATATTATTAACTGAAGAAAATTTTACATGCCCATACAATAATATCAGAGCCCCTGCAATGGCATGCATGACTGCTCATCAAAAAAGAAAACAAAAAAATAAAGCACAATCATGGACCCTAGATGCATCCACGAGACAAGTCACACCCATGAGGTTTTCATCCCTGTGATCAAACCAGAACTGGCCATGCCAAGTTCTCAAGAAAAATACAATAATATAGATAAACTCAGGATGATCCAAATGTCTAGCTCGTATCCCCTTAAATAAGCTTGGGGAACTCTATAGAAACCTTATTTTATTATTTTCATTTGAAAAACAAAGGCAAATACTATATGTAGATCCAATGGAAAATGCCATGGTAAATACCATGGGTAGAATCCATCCATTTTGACCACATCAAGAAAAGGGAATATTACATTATTATGTGGTAGAAGTGTTTTTTGCGTGGTATAAAGCTTATTATAAGATATATTTTTGTGATATAAAGTTTGATATAAGGAATATTCTATTTGATTTATGGTGCCAATTATATTTGTATATGGTTGATAAAAAATATATTTTTTGTAATTTGGTTAGTTGATTGGTGAATTGGGAGATATTTGGATTTTACTTTTATTTTTTTAAATGATAAATCCATTTGTTGATTTCTATGTAATTGACCACACAAAGTTAAATGGAGAAAATTATACAAATCGGAAATTTAAGTTGCAGACAATATTGGAAGAAGTCCATGCTTGGTCAATAGTAACAGAGGATGAAACCAAACCAACAACACCAACAACTTCACTTCAATATTGTGAGTGCAGAGAGGCTAAAGCCAAGGTACTATTGCAAATGTTTGTAGAGGACAATATTATTCCACATATTATTACATCTCAGGAATCTTGGGAAACACTTAAAGGGTTGTGTACAACTCCCAATACTAATAGAGAGTTATTTTTAAAGAAGAGGATTTTCTCAATTAAGATGGAGGTAAACGAAACTATTAATAATTTTCTTTGTAGAATCAAAGAAATTTCTGATAAGCTTGGTGCTATTAGTGAAAAGATTTCCAATAGTGATCTAGGGCCAATTACATTGAATGGGGTGTTAGATGATGATCATATGTTTATAGTTGGAATTTCAGCTAGGGAAAAGAATCCTATCTTTGATAATTTTGTAGGTATTCTCCTACAAGAAGAAGATGTTTGCATTATGATACATGTATTGTCCTTGATGTTAACTCACTCAGATAACAGTTCACAATGCAATAGGTTAACAACAAAGAATTATAGATCAAACTCCAAAGTTTGAAGAAAAGGAGGTATACGCTGGTTCACTTTTTCCAAGAAGCGTATACACGTGGGCTAACAAAAAAAAATGGGTGTATACATATAAATGCACTTTCACAGGAGGAAAAGCACAGACATGTTGGAAAACCAAGGTATTTTGATTCAAGGTATTGGTCCGAGGTATTTGGTCCTAAGTGGTTTTGGTCCAAGGTATTGAGAAAGGCCTAAGAGTATATAAGGAGGAGAAGATCATTAGGCCATGTGTGCAAGTACTGAATATTTGATGAAGTGTTAGATCAAATATGCATGTTATGAGTTTATGGTGCTTTGCTTGATCTGAACTAAGGGTGAACCTTAGTGGTTGATGAGGGGCAAGATCTAATGACGGATTAGGATCTAAAATGAATTATTATTATCATGCATAGTCTAGATCTGAATACTGACGCATGGTTTGTTTTGTAAATGTTATGATCTGACTATGACTAAAGTCTGGAATAACTGTGAAAGTTTAGGTTAGTATTTACAGATTTGTACGTTGGTTCACTTATGTAAAAGCACGTATACATGCTAGTTCGACACATCGAAGTAGCGTATACCTTATGAAATATGATATTTGAAGTTGCAGTTGGATTTGTTTTTTGGGTTCTACTTTGTGTTCTCGTGATTGTATTATGGTGACACTGTTCTAAATATTCAGATTGATTGATTATGATGGTGGTTGGTATGTTGTTTATTGATTATATAAGTGAAAAGAAGTGATCTCTATTGTTGCCTGTGTAAAGCTCTGTAAGTTGATAGTAGATATTCAATATATTGCTGGTTAGTACAGATCCGATTCAGAAGTTGTATGTTTTCAGTAGTTTTGAAGGTATACACAGGTTTGATTAACAGAAGTAGCATATACACGCAGTTTGGGTTCAACAAAGTAGTGTATATATTCTGATGCATGATTTTTGAGGTTACAGTTGGTTCTGAATGATGATGCAGGTTTTTGGGTTTAGCACAATATTTTGGTGGTAGTGATCTGATTGTTTAGATTAACTGAATGTTGGTTGATACAGTTTAAGTTTAAAAGTTTTGATGGGTCTAGTATAAAAATATGATTAAATGTGGCCTTTAGATTGTGGTTTTGTGTTCCAAGAGTATCTAGTCTAAAAATTTATGAAACGTGGTCCCTAGAGGAAGAGAGAAGGTGGTAGCCTTCTGTAGGTTAGCACCTACGTACTGGTAAACATATCGGCCAGTACAAGAGCCAAGGGGTTGGAGCTCCCTTCTAGTAGAAGATGGAGAATGAGAGAAGGTTGTAGCCTTTTGCAGGTTGGTGCCTACATACTGGTATGAATCTGCACCAGTACAAGATTGTAAACAGGTTTTTATTATATTAAAAGAAGACATTAGCAGGTGATTTTTGTCCTGCATTGGGTTTCCACCTCAAATCTTGGTGTTCATGTGTGTTTCTTGTGTGTGATGGTTTGTTCTATTATTACTGCCCATGGTTACTGTTTATATGGTTAATGAAGTACTGATGCGCTGATTAAAGATCAACATATGATGAATTAACTGAATCATAAGTTTGTTGGATATATGATGGTTGCCTTAAATACAGTTGTGTATACACGTGAGTTACCTTCATTGAAGTAGCATATAGAAATCAGAGTATGAAATGAAAAATTTATTGATTTGACTAATACTGATTCACCCCCCCCTCACCTGCCCTAGCATTATTTCCAACAATTGGTATTGGAGCAAGTCTTTCAGAAGAAGCTTGATCGCTTGAAGGAGTATCCATCAAGATAAATAATCACGAAAGCATGGGATCCATTAGACTACCAATCTTCGATGGGAGCAACTTTGTTTATTGGAAAATAAGAACCACGTCTTATCTACAATCTCTTGGAACAGATATCTGGCAAATTGTAGAAGAAAGATATCAATTTCCAACAACAATTCCTACATACATGGCAGGTAAAACGCAATATGAAACCAATGCGAAAGCTATCAATACTTTATTGGGAAGTTTGTCACAATCAAAGTTTGTCAAAGTCATGCAACTCAAATCAACCAAAGAGATATGGGAAAAAATCGTTCAAAGCTATGAAGGAAACTCTCAGGTAAAACGTGCTAAGCTTCAAACTCTCAAAATTCAATATGAAACTCTTAATAGTGATGAGAGTATAGCTAGTTACTTCTTACATATAGATGAGGTTGTTAATTGTATGAAGAATCTAGGTGAAAAAATAAAGGAAGTTACCTTAGTTGAGAAAATTTTGAGATCCTTGTCTATTAAATTTGAATCAAAAGTATCTGCCATAGAAGAAAAACAAGATCTGCAGAATATCACTATGACATAGCTTCACAGAATCCTAACTGCTTTTAAGATGAGAAAAGGAGGTCTATCAAATATGAGAGAAGTCACGTTTAAAGCTTCAGCAAAAGGAAAAGAAAAGGAAGAACACAATGAATTAGGACACATTTCAGAAGAAGAAGATGAGGTAATTTTTGTAAAGAAGTTTCAATGAGGTTCTGGAAGGTTCAGAGGTAAGCCACCTTTCAAATGTTTTGCTTGTGGTAGAGTCGGTCATTACGCTGCAAGATGTCCTCATAAAGATAAATATGAGAAAGGAAAGGAATATGCAAAAGGGAATAAGAAACAAGTTGTAATAGAAGGAGTTACTATACTCATGAAGATAGTGACGGTTTATCGAATAGTGATGAAGATGAAACTGGTCAAGATTACATAATTCTCATGACTTACGATAGCGATGATTTTTGGGATAGTTTAGAAGAGGATAGTGATGGTTTATCTAATAGTGATGTTTATATACTTCTCATGGCCTATGACAATGATGATGATTTTTGGGATGCTTTAGAAGAGGAAAACCTTCATGAAGAAATATCTAAACTCAAAATATATTTTGAAGAATAGAATATGATCATAGATACCTTGACTTACCAAGTTGTTGAAAAGTAAAAACACAATGAAAAACTAGAATGTGAAATTGTGGGTCTAAGAAAAGATCTTGAGAAAACAAAATCTTTCAGTCTTAGATTTATTGAAGGATCAGAAACTTTAAATGAAATTATCAAATTTCAACGTTCTCCTCTGATAAAGGCAGTCCTGGATATATTGAAGAAGCATCTAATTCACAGAAGTCGTCAACCTCCACCAAAATCTATCTTGATGCAACAAAGACCAGTGAACAGTATGACAATCGTCAGCAAAGACATAAAGACTATCACTAGGTAAATCACACTCAATTTGCTCCAAGGATGAATATCAATAGAAGCCACCACCAACCTTAGGCAAATCATACTCAATTTGCTCCAAAGATGAATATCAATAGAAACTACAATCAACAAGTGAATAAATTCGATAGTCGCAGAAACTTCTTTAATGGGCAATGCTTTTCATGGCATAATTTTGGGCACAAAGTTGCTCAATGTGTTGCTTACAAAACCATCATGACTAGAGAAGCGCGAAATCGAAGGAATGTAACAGGGATCAGGAGAAGTTCTTACAATAAATTTTATCCTCTTGAAAATGAAACAGAATGCTCAATTTGTAACAACTTTGGTCATAAAGAATCTGAATGTAGTAGAAAATTTTGGAAAACACCTCAAAAGGAGAAAACGCCATTAAATCCCAAGACATGGAGAAGGAAAGAATCTCAAATAGAAAGATGTGGCAAATCCTTTCATGCAGAAGGAAAATAAAATCAGTGGTACATCGACAGTGGATGCTCCAAACATATGACAGGTGACAAAGAGAAACTTCATTCATATAATGCCTTAGAAAAAGAAAAGAATGTCTCATTTGGTAATGACACTCCAGCGGTCATAAAATGTAAAAGTTTTGTTTTCCTGAAAGAAAAGGTTTAAGCTGGGAATGTTATGTATGTAGATGGTTTAAAGCATAACTTGTTGAGTGTCAATCAAATCTATGATCAAGGAAATGAAGTGGTGTTTCAATCAAATGGTTGTGTTGTTCATGATCTTGATACCTGAGAGACCGTGATCAAAGGTACAAGAACTCCAAACAACTTATATATACTCAAAGGAGGACAACAACAATGCTATCTAAGGAAAAAATGATGAAAATTGGTTGTGGCATAGAAGATTGGGACATCTAAGCTTCTCTCATATAAGAAAAACATGTAGGCTCAAGGCAGTTCGTGATCTTCCAGATGTAAGCATCCCAGAAAATACCATATGCAAACCATGTCAAATCGATAATCAAACAAGAGTTCACTTCAGTGAAAAGGAAGGGTCAGCAAGTAAGCCTCTTGAACTCATCCATATTGATTTATGTGGACCAACAAGGAAAAAGTCACATCGCGGAGAAGAATACTTTATTTCGTTTATTGATGATTTTTCCAGAATGTGTTGGATAAGCCTTCTAAAGCACAAATATGAAGCATTTGAAAATTTTAAAGCCTTCAAAGCCTTGGTCAAAAATGAATCAGATTGAAAAATCAAATGTCTCAAATCTGATCGATGGGGAGAATTCACATCAGATGAATTCTTTGATTTTTGTGAACAATATGGCATAAAAAGGCAATTCTCCACCTTAAGAACTTCTCAGCAAAATGGGGTGGTAGAAAGGATGAACAGAATAGTTCAAAAAATGGATCAAGATATGCTAGATGAATTTGGAACTCCTGCAACCTTCTAGGGTGAAGCTGCATTTGCTGTCGTAACTATTCTCAACCAAACAAATGTTCAGGTAAATAGCACTCAAATTCCACATGAACTTTGGTATGGTAAGACTCCTACTATAAAATACTTTAAATATTTTGGAAGAAAATGTTTTATCAAAAGGACTGATGAAAAACTTGGTAAGTTTGAACCCAGAGCATATGAAGGGATTCTTCTTGGTTATTCTTCCAGAAGTAAAGGATATAAATGTTATAATAAAATACTTGGGAAAATTGTTGAAAGCATTGATGTTGTAGTTGATGAAGCATGCAAAGATCCAAAACAAATAAAATCAACAGAAGATTATGACAATGAAGAAGATGGAGATTAATTTTCCACATCAAATCAAAATTATATTGAAGAAGACACCAATGAAGCACTAGAAGAAGATATAATTGTAGAATAAAAGACTTCATCCAGGTATGTTCAAAAAAATCATCCAAAAACTCAAATTCTAGGCGAAAGGGAGGCCAATGTACAGACAAGAAGAGATATTACAGGGACCTCAAGATATCTACCATTATTATCCTCCACCGAACCTCAAAATGTAAATGAAGCATGCAAAGATGAATGTTGGGTCAAAGCCATGGATGAAGAACTTGAGCGAATTAAAAAAAATGACACTTGGGAATTAGTTCCTAGACCTCATAATAAAAATATTATAGGAAGTAAATGGATATTCAAGAACAAGTTGAATGAAAATGGAGAAGTCATTAGAAACAAGGCCAGACTTGTTTGTAAAGGGAATGCTCAACAAGAAGGTATAGATTTTGAAGAAACTTTTGCACCTGTTTCCATACTTGAAGCCATAAGAATGTTTCTTTCTCTTTCCAGTTTTCGGAAATTCAAAGTATACCAAATGGATGTAAAATCAACCTTCCTTAATGGAGATTTAGAAGAAGAAATTTATGTTGAACAACTAGAAGGATTCATTCTTGAAAATGATGCAAAACTTGTATGCAGACTCAAAAAGGCCCTTTATGGTCTGAAACAAGCTCCAAAGGTTTTGTATTACCACCTTGACAAATATCTTCTCCAACAAGGTTTTACTAATTATTATTGTTTATGTTGATGATATCATTTTTGGTAGCAAGGAAGAATCCATGAGTCAAACTTTTGCTTCAGTAATGTAGCAAGAATTTGAAATGTCCTTACTTGGTAAACTTACCTATATTCTTGGTCTACAAGTTTAGTAATCTAAAGATGGTATTTTTCTTTCACAAACCAAATATCTCAAGCAGATCTTGAAAAAGTACAGAATGGAATATTCTAAACATGTATGTACTCCAATGGTAATAGGATGCAATCTCAGCTCAAATGATGAATCAACAACAGTACATCAACCAACTTATAAATTCATGATTGGGAATTTGTTTTATCTAACAGATACCCGACCTAACATCATGTATGCAGTAGGAATAGTTGGAAGATTCCAAGCAAATCCAAAGGAATCACACCTTCAGGCAGTCAAAAGAATTTTCAAATATCTTCAAGGAACTCAGGACTTTGGACTATGGTATCCTAGAGATGCAGATCTTACTCTTCATGCATATACAGATGCAAATTGGGAAAAAAAGTGTTGATGACAGAAAAAGCACTAATGGTGGTGCATTCTATATGGGTTCCAGGTTAGTGTCTTGGTTCAGCAAGAAACAAAGTTCAATTGCTTTATCTACAACTTAAGCAGAATATGTGGCTGTTGCATCTTGTTGCACACAACTACTTTGGATGATGTAAATTTTGCAAGACATTCAGGTCACATGTAATCCACCCATCATCTCCATTCTATGTGATAATACAAGTGCCATTAGTATTTCAAAGAATCCAGTCAGGTATTCCAAGACCAAGCACATACCCATCAAGTACCATTTTCTATGAGAACAAGTGCCTGAACAAAAGGTCAAATTGGAGTATGTTCCCTCCAAAGAATAGGTTGTTGATATATTCACTAAACCACTGCCCAGTGAAACATTTGAGTATCTCATACAAAATTTAGGAGTAGTTGCTACATCATCCTGCTGTTAAACTCGGTTTTTTAGAGGAAGGTTATTATACACAGGTTTCATTAAGTATAGTCGCGTATACACACGGGTTTCTATGGATGAAAAATCGTATATGTTTTTCGGATAGGGAATGCAGTGGGACAGACTCAGGAAAAGGGGTCTGATATGGTTCAATCAATTATCTGCTCTAATTGATGATGGTTACAATCTGCTGATGATATGTGGAAATGTGTTGGTACTCATAAGGCGTTAAAAAGTTGATATATATCCGATTAATGATGATGCCTTGATGATTCTAACTGAAATTTGCAATGATCAAATCTGACAATGAACAATTGGCATAGGTTCAAGGGGAGCATATGCTTCTAATAATGCTTTGTTGGCATTATGTTAAAATATCTTGGCACTTGAAGATGCTTACATTGCTTGATCCACATAGTTTTTTTGATTCATATGACTCTCTTGATGATGTACATATACAGGTTGTTGATCTTGATGCTGCTGACAGATGCTAATGGTGTAGATCATATATGGTGTATGATAGTTGTTGATGACTATCATGGTCTTGTTTAGATTGTTGGTCCCTGTTATAAATGTCATGTATATCATTTGATGTAAAGGTCATGAAAATACCTAATTTGTAACCCTTCTATGCATGGAAAAGATGATGTAATAATTTCTATTTTAGTCACGTATAAACATTTGGTATATCCCCACTTGATTGGGTGGATGAGTCAAAATTGGTGTATCCCCACTCGATTGGGATATTGATGTATGTATGAGTCATTAGTGATAGGAAGGTCAAACTCACTTAGTTGAGTTATAGAGTCATGTTATTCTTTTGAAAATATTTTTGCAAACTCTACATGTGCTCAGGGGGAGCATGGACGGTTTAGTGCATCTGAGCATGTACAAAGGGGGACCTTAGTAAAAAATTTCAGCATGTACTCAGGGGGAGTAGTGGTCGGCCCTTTGCCCTTGATGTCAAAGGCGGAGAGTGTCTTGGTGTTTTTGTTGCCATCAAGTCCAAAGGGGGAGATTGTTGGCATTATGTTACAGGTATTGTCCTTGATGGCAACTCACTCAGATGACAATTCATAGTGCAATAGGTTAACAACAAAGGATTACAGATCAGACTCCAAAGATTGAAGAAAGAGAGATATGCGTTGGTTCATTTTGTCCAAGAAGTGTATACATGTGGGTTAACAAAACAAAAGGAGCATATACATATACATGCACTTTCACAGGAGGAAAGCGCGTACATGTTGGAAAACCAAGGTATTTGGTCCGAGATATTTGGTCCAAGGTATTGACCTTAGGTATTTAGTCCAAGGTATTGGTCCTGAGTGGTTTTGGTCCAAGGTATTGTGAAAGGCCTAAGAGTATATAAGGAGGAGAAGATCATTAGGCCATGTGTGAAAGTACTAAATATTTGATGAAGTGTTAGATCAAATATGCATGTTACGGGTTTAAGGTTCTTTGCATTGATCTGATCTAAGGATGAACCTTAGCGGTTGATGAGGGACGAGATATAATGACGGATTGGGATCTAAAATGAATTATCGTTATCATGGATAGTCTAGATCTAAATACTGATGCATGTTTTGTTCTGTAAATGTTATGATCTGAGTATGACTAAAGCTTGGAATAGCTGTGAAAGTTTAAGTTAGTATTTACAGATCTGTACGCTGGTTCGCTTTGGTAAAAGCGCATCTACACACTAGTTTGACACATCAAAGTAGCGTATACCTTATGAAATATAATATTTGAAGTTGTAGTTGGATCTATTTTCTGTGTTCTGCTCTGTGTTCTGGTGACTGTATTTTGGTGATAGTGTTCTAAATATTCATATTAATTGATTATGATGGTGGTTGGTATGTGGTTGATTGATTGTATAAGTGAAAAGAAGTGATCTCTGTTGCTGCTTGTGTAAAGCTCTGTAAGTTGATAATATATATTCAGTATATTGTTGGTTAGTACAGATCTAATTCAAAAGTTGTATGTTTTTAGTATTTTTGAAGGTATAAGCAGATTTGATTAAGGAAGTAGCATATACACGCAATTTGGGTTCAACAAAGTAGCGTATACATTCTGATGCATGATTTTTGAGGTTACAGCTGGTTCTGAATGATGATATAGTTTTCTGGGTTCAGCACGGTATTCTAGTGTTAGTGATCTGATTGTTTAGATTAACTAAATGTTGGTTGATGCAGTTTTATTTTTAAAGTTTTGATAGGTATAGTATGAAAATATGATGAAATGTGGCCTTCAGATTATGGTGTTGTGTTCTTGGAGTATCCAGTCTGAAAATTTATGAAACATGGTCCCTAGAGGAAGAGAGAAGGTGGTAGCTTTCTGTAGGTCGGCGCCTACATATTGGTAAACATATCAACCAGTACAAGAGCAAGAGGGTTGGAGCTCCCTTCCAGTAGAAGCTGGAGAACAAGAGAAGGTTGTAGCCTTTTGCAAGTGGGCCCCTGCGTACTGGTATGAGTCTGCACTTGTACAAGATTGTAAACAGGTTTTTCTTATATTAAAAGAAGACAATAGCAGGTGGTTATTGTCCCGCATTGGTTTTCCACATTAAATCTTGGTGTTCATGTGTGTTTCTTATGTGTGATGGTTTATTCTGTTATTACTGCCCATGGTTACTGTTTATATGGTTAATGAAGTACTGATGCACTAATTAAAGATCAACATATGATGAATTAACTGAATCATAAGTTTGTTGGATATATGTCAGTTGCCTTAAATATAGTTTCGTATACACGTGAGTCACCTTAATTGAAGTAGCGTATAGAAATCAGAGTATGAACTGAAAAAGTTATTGATTTGACTAATACTGATTCACCCCCCCTCTCAGTATTATTTCCAACAGAAGAGAGAAGGAATAATATCAATGGTAGATCTCAAAGTTTAGATTTGGCATTGGTGACAAAAGGGAAGAAACCATACAAAGGAATGTTGTGGGACAAGAGAAAAGGAGGTAAGTCAAATCCAAAACCACATGAAGGCACTACACACCTAAGGACAAATACCTATATGAAGAGGAAGGATGTATGCCTCTACCATGGTAATCCTGGACACTTTGCTTAAGATTGCCATAAAAAGAAATTTGTTGAGTCCAAGCATAGAAGGCATTCAAACAATTTTTTTGATCAAAAAGCCTTAAATAGTGATAATCTCAATATTCTCAAATTATTCATTTCAGAAGCTACCTTTTCAACAAAAATTTATGATGATAATGTATGATTTATTGACTCCGGTGCTTCAATTCATATGAAATGCAAAAGGAATGGTTTAATACCTATCATGAAATAACAAGGGCTACATAGTATCTAGTCCTTGTTTCTTAGTTTAAATATAGCAAAATTAAAGTAGAAAACAATAAAAATACAAAGATTTAAAATTTTAAAATGTTATAATTAAATTTTAAATTGTAATTAAATGCATTATTAAATTTTGTAAATTAACATTATTTGTATTGCAACATAGAAATAATTATTAATAGTTTACATTTGACTTTTTATAGTTTGTGGGTATGGTCTTATGAAAATCTTATTATTAGACCTAGGTATAGAGGTCTTATCATAAATTTCTATTATGCTTTGGTTTATGAATATGAGAAATTTTATATTCATTCGTATTACAAACATCTTGTTATTTCGAATATCATTCATTCATTAATAGTATAAGATCTATCATATATGGTTAAGTTCATACAAAAACCTAAGTGGCCTCTACCCTTTAAAAATATAATGTAAAAATTAAAATGTATCTCTCACATACCCTTAATATATTTTTAAATATTGATTTTTAAATTATATATGTATTTAAATAATATATTTTTTTTATTAGAATATATTAATCATTACCATTTTTTATAAATGGAATATGAAATGATTATACCCATTAGCATAATTGTATCACCTCCCAAAACAAATTGTGTCATAAATGCCCATCCTACACCTGATTTTGATAAGTACTTTGATTATTAATAGAGTTATGGGTACAAAATAGAGGCAAAGGGCAATAACCTGTTCAATTTGATAACCAATAAAATTGAACATAAATAAATTAAATTATTTTTAAAAAATCATATATTCCAATGTGTAATGTTATACTATCAATTTTTTTTGGTCAAACACAAACTAGTATGGGTTTGACCAAAAATCCCATTGCAATATCCACTGCCTTGCGGAAAGGATAATAATGTGACTCACATCTATCTAGGACATAATTGATCTCATGAAATCAAAGGTTATGGTGATGTATGTGCAATCTTACCAAATGACCATGTAAGATAAATACATGATGCAATGTATGTTCATGGAATCAAGAAGAATCTAACCTCAATGTCCACCATTGCAAATCAAAATCTCAAAGTTGAATTTATTAAGTCACATTGTGTTGTCAAGGATATACAAGATAACGAAAACATAATAGCAAGAGGAGTGCAAATGGGAGGCTTATACAAGCTTGATGTGTCCAACAAAAGTCATCATGTGTTGGCATCCGCAATCATGACAACAAAAAATCTTTGGCATCAAAGGTATGGCCACCTTAATTATAATGACTTGTTGCGAGTACATAAACAGATAATGGTAGAGGGATTTCCATTATTAAAGAATGAATATTCGATAAGTGAAGGGTGTGCTTTAAGGAAGATGCATAGGGAAGAGTTCCCTACTCATATAGATAGAAGAAAAAGGGATATTCTTGAACTTGTCCATACAAATGTGCGTAGGCCTATGCAAACTAGATCATTAGGAGGAGAATATTATTTCTTCATATTTGTTGATGATTGCACAAAATATACTTGGGTTCATTTCATGAGAAATAAGAGTGATGTATTTGAATATCTCAAAAAAATTAAAAACTTGGTTAAGAAGCAAATAGATAAATACATCAAGATCCTTTGATCTAATCAAGGGGGAGAATATCCATTAGGAGAATTTCTCAAATACTACAAATCCCATGGAATTTTACAAAGGTACATGGTTCCGCATACTCCACAACAAAATGGAGTAGCTAAAAGGAAGAATGAGACCTTAGTGGAATGTGCGAGGAGCATGATGAAAGGTAAAAATCTTACTAATGCTTTTTGGGCTAAAGCTATTAGTACTGTTGTTTATTTAAAAATAAAAGTCAAATAAAAAATTTTAAATCATGATACTCCATTTGAAGCTCTTTATGGTTATAAACCAACAGTAAGTCATCTAAGAATATTTGGAAGCAAAGCATTTGCCACATGTTCTAAAAAAAGATAGGAGAAAAGTCGATGCCAAAGCTATCTAGTGTATTTTCATTGGTTATTGTTCTAATCATAAATCATATAATATGTTTGATCCTTCTACCTATAAAAAAATTTCAAGCATTGATGTTTTGTTTCACTGTGTACATGCAAATCAAGGCCATAGGGAGGACAATTGATGCATGGCATATTCCTCATGATTGCGATGATATCATAGAGGAAGTTGATGACAAACATGAGCAAAAAAAAGAGGAAACGTCTAGTGATATGCACACTTCAAGCAGTGAAAGCACGTCTAGAGGATCAAATAAGTCACCAAAAAGTACAAGAAAGGATGAAATAAATGAACAACCAAGAAGGTCCTCATGCCAAATTCAACCATCGATAAGGTATAAAGACTATGCCTTGATGAATAAAGTGATAAATGTCCTAGAACCTTTGAAATTTAAAGAAGCTAATGAACATGAAAAATGTAGAAATGCATTGAAGGAAGAATTTGATTCTATTATAAAAAATGATACATGGGAATTGACAGAGTTACCTAAGGATAAAGTTCCCATAGGATCAAAATGGTTGTTCAAAACAAAATTAAATGTAGATGGAACTATTGATAAATATGAAGCTAATCTTGTAGCAAAGCCTTATTCATAGAAAGAAGGGATAGATTATGAATTTTTGTTTTGCACCTATAGCATAAATGAACACCATTAGAATGATGATTGCATTGACAACTAAGCATAATTGGAAGTTAAATCGGTGAGATATCAAATCAACATTTATGAATGGATAATTAAAAGAAGTCTATCTTGTTCAACCATAAGGTTTTGAAAAAAAGGGAGGAGAGCATCTTGTTTGTAGGTTAAAGAAAGCATTATATGGACTTAAATAGGTACCCAAGTCTTGGTATGTGAAGATTGATAAATTCTTCTCTCAATAGGGTTTTACCAAAAGTAAAGGGAACACAAATCTTTAAATCAAGAGGGATGAAAACTGATATATTGTTTTGATTTTTGTTAAAAAGTGTGCAACAAGAAATGCTTGTTGAGATTGCAACAAGATGATGGAGCTTAGTGGAAAGGAGTCGCCTTCACTAAGTGGGTGCGCAGGCTATTTTTGGCACAAGTCTATTTTTAGACTATGTCTATTTTTAGACATATGGATCATGTCTATGGATTGCAGGTTGTTGTTTATGGATGATTGATCAAGTTGGAAAAATAGATGGACTTCTATTTTTGATGAAAGTGTGAGTGAT
>APFE030401896.1:38277-105755 GCA_000404065.3 Pinus taeda | reverse complement strand
ATATATATCAATTATTATTTTCTTTGGACATTGAATCTTTTACTATATACAAGATAAAATTGATATTGACATAAATTAGTTAACATAGATCTTCTAATAGTTTATTTAAATCATGTATTGAAATATTTTTTTTAAAGTATAAGGTTTAAACATCTTACTCACACTTTATTTTACTTCTAATTACTTTATCTCTTTTTACATCATGTGGACATTGAAATATTTTATTTATGACTCAAAGTGAGTAAAATATTTTTATCACATTGGATTGTAATATTAACATCAAATAAAATGACCATAGTGAAATTGAAATTGTTGATGTTTTATAATGTTTTTAATTAAAACTAACTAAACATGCATATTCATTTTTGTTTTCCATTATAGCCCACGTGGTTTTTCTATTTAGAGAATAATTTACTTTTATTTCAATAGGGACACGTGTCAACTCTATCTTGAGCACAAATAGAATCACACATCACCCTCAAACTGGGCTATAGAATGTAGATTTTTCTGTAGATTCTCAGCTCATGTAATGTACTAAAACACAAGATAAAATCTACTCTACTTCTTCAACAACGGAAATCAATAGATCAAAAACAATAATCAACAAGAGGAAGATAATCAATGGCTCATAACACAATATTTCTCTAGGGAAAGTTTACTGCTCAAACCCCCAACTATCTATATTGCATTAATCAGAAATCTAAGTGATAATACAAAGCTTGTTCTTACAAGAACAATTCCTGCACAAGTACGATCAATTCTCTAGCTCACAAGCCTGCTCTAGCCAACACTTAGCCAATTCTGATACCTACCAAGCCCCTATTTCCTTGCGCAATTCCTTGGAGGATCAACTCATATTAATTGGGAAATCATGGCTCCAAAATTGTGCAATCCAAAACTAGGTCAACAACTGATTGCATGCATGATATGTACAACTCCGAAAATCATACAATTGATTGCATGCATGATTTGTACAACTCGGAAAATCATACAACTGATAGTATATTGTCCCCACACTCTACTCTCCACTGGGTCTTTCTCTGAATTGACATGCATGAGTTTCTCATTAGGGAATCTTTAGTTAATTGGAGTAGCACTGAGGGTGCACCAACTCACTACTAGACCTCTATTAGTTCTAAAAACAGTGAGAACTAGTTTAACTGCCCATAACTCAGTCAAACTGAGTTATCTAATTACAACTCAAATAAACTCATCCTGGACCCCTAAAATTTAGGGAGAACATATACATGACTATAGAAAGACTTCCAACTCGAAATTCCTAAGCTAATTAAGTCAATTAAACTTAATTAACTATTTTACAAGTTGCTATGAGAATAAAATTCGATTTTAATTCTTAGTTTAATTCAAGGACAAATTAAACTGGAATTTCCTGTTGCCATTTCTCGACACTTCCTCTCAACAAGAAAGGGATTATCAACTACCCCAATCCTGTCTCTGTGAAACTCGAATTTACATCTTGGCAATACCTTTGTCAAAATGTCAGCATCCTTCTCCTCTGTGGGAATGTACTCCAACAAAATATTTTGCCTCAATACACAATCTCGAAGATGATGATATCAAATATCAATATCCTTGGACCGACCATGAAAAATTGGATTTTCAGAGAGTTTGATACAACTTTGATTATCGCAGTAAATCATAGTGGGATCCATCTGCTAGCCAAACAACCCAACCAGGATCTTCCTCATCCAACTGGCCTCACATGTTGCCTGACTAGTTGCCATGTACTATGCCTCTGACGAATTGAGTGCCACTGATCTTTGTTTCCTATTGTACCAAGAAACAGTTGTTGACCAAATACTGAAGATCCCTCATGATGTGCTCTTCTTGTTGGATGGACTCCCTGCCCAATCTACATCGGTGAAGTCTTGAAGCTTCACTCCCTCTGTCTGTTTGTACCATAATCCATACTGAGTAGTGCCCCTGAGGTATCTCAACACATGCTTTGTCGCCTTCCAATACAGCTTGGTAGGCCTAACCATCGCTTGACTAAGCTAGTTAACTGCATAGCACATATATGGCTGTGTTCACCAAATACATGAGTGAACCCACAAGTTGTCTGTAAACAACAGCTTCCACTACTTCCCCTGAAGTAGCATCCTCCTTCCTTCAGTTACCTACTAGAGGAGTCTCCATGGGTTTGTTGCTCTCCATGCGGAACTTCCTAAGTATCTCGGTGGCATACTTTCCTTGAGACACAAACAATTCCCCATCACCCTTCTATACTTCCATGCCCAGAAAGTAATGCATGAGCCCCATGTCCTTCATCTCAAACTCTCTTACGAGATTCTCCTTGCAAGACTTGATTAGTTGATCATCACTTGTCAAAATCAAACTGTCGATATATAACACAATGATCAACAATTTACCTTCCACTATTATGTGGTACAAGTTCGCATCCGCTTCACTTTTGGTGAAGCCCAACCCAGTGAAGTAGCTATCTATCCTAGTGTTCCAAGCACATGGTGCTTGCTTTAGCCCATACAACGTTCTCTTAAGTCGACACACATGTGACTCACAGTCGAAGGTCTCAAAAGCTTCAGGCTACTCTATGTACACATCTTCCTTAAGCTTGTCATTAAGGAAGGTTGTCCTTACATCCATCTGATGTATCTTCCAACTCATCTACGTTGATAGTGCTAATATAGATTTGATCGATGAGTACCTTGCAATAAGAGAAAAGATCTCATCATAGTCAATCCCCTTTACCTGTGAAAAGCCACGGGTCACGAACCTGGCCTTATGCTTCTCCACACTACCATTTGCAACTTGCTTTACCTTGTAAAGCCATCGGGAGCTCACCACTGACTTTTCCTTCAGTCTCGAGACCACATCCCAAACACTATTACGAACTATGGAGTCATACTCCTCCACCATGGCATCAACCCACATTGGTTGTTGCACTGCCTCCTCAAAGGAAGATGGCTATGTGTCAACACATCCACTCATAAGAGTCATGTATCCAATGTACCTCTCAGATAACCTCCTCTGTCTATGCTGAGATGTGGATTCTCCCACATTCTCCTATGCATCATGCAACAATCTGTCAGCCTCTCTGGTGCGCTTTCTCCCCTCTCTGGAAGACTCTGCCTGAGTGGTTTCCTCCACTCCCAAATCCTTTGCATGTGGTTGCTCCACATCAATCTGAGGCTCCTCAACCGCATGTAGCTCAATCTCCCTCTCAAGGGAAACTCGCATGGCCTTCTCCTCATCGAATTTGATATCCCTATGAACCACTATCATCCTGCTAGTTGGCAAGTACACCCAATAGTTGTGGGGTGTATCAGTGTACGCCACAAATATACCCAACTCTGTTGTCGGTTCAAGCTTCTTCCGTGCATCTTTGGTCACATGGCAATATACCGATGACCCAAAAATCCTTATATGACCAACATCTGGTCTCTTACCAGAATAAGCCTCCTCTGGTGTCTTTATCCAAAGAATCTGATGCGGGCTACGGTTCTGCAAATAAACCATTGTGTTGCATGTCTCAACCCACAAGTGTGGTGGTAGGCCCTGATCATGCAACATCGTCTGTGTTGCCCCTACAATGCTTTTGTTCTTCCTCTCGGCCACCCCATTCTGTTGTGGGTTATGGGGTGTTGTCAACTCCCGTTTAATTCCTTCTTATGCACATAAGTTCTTAAACTCATTTGAGACATATTCACCGCCGTTATCACTCCTCAAAGCATTAACCTTCTTGTCGGACTCTTTCTCAACCAATGCTTTAAATTCACAAAATTTGGTGAAAGTTTGATCCTTCTTCTGTAGGAAAAATATCCAACATTTACGAGAAAAATTGTCAACAAAGGTAACATAATACCTGTGTTTGTTCATGGATGTTGTCGAGAATGGTCCACATACATCTGAATGGACTCACTCCAGTATCGCTTCTGCTCAATTGTCTTTGTCATGAAAGGAAACCTTGGTGTGTTTTCCCAAAGTACTTCCCTTGCATGTATCAATTTACTCAAGCATACCTTTGGGAAGACAGGTAGAGATCTGTTGCAATATATTAAAAGCCCCATGATGCAAGTGGCCTCATTGCATGTGCCACAACTCGCCAATGTCTCGGCTCTGCACCCTTTCTAATTTTATGCTCAAAGCAACACAATCCTCTACCTCTAGCTTATAGAGATTCTTAACTCGAATCCTTATCTTCTTTACTTGACTCGTGGCTATGTGTTGAAGGAACGCATTTCCTTTCGAGAAAATCACATCATAGCCTCTATCCTCAAGCATGGCGACCGATACTAAGTTATTCTTCAACCCGGGCACATATATCACATCTCTCAAGGTGAGAGGAGCACCCTGCTCCCTCTGAAAAGTAACCGTGCCCAATCCAGTAGCACTATACCTCCTGTCGTCACCCATCTCAATGTGCATCTGGAGACCTTTCTCCTCTATGTCACTAAACAACTCCTTGTCACCAGTCATGTGGAATGAAGCTCCACTGTCAAGGTACCATACACTACCCATCATTGATGACACCATGCATGCAATGAGGTTAAAGTCCAATTCGAATTGAGAGGCCAAAGCCTCACCCACTGCTCCTCCTAAGGACGTCTTCTTGGACTTCTTGAGTGGACAATTTGTAGCAAAATGGACCAGCTCATGACAATGAAAGAACTTAACTTTCGACATGTATTTCTTCTTACCTCCATGGCAAGAATTCAATTTGTAATATGACGTCTTCCCTTTCCCTCTCCTTGCCTTACTCGCTAAGGCACAATTTTCCTCATCATCAGTCTTTGATGAGGAACCATCTCTGGTGTTCCTTCTGATCTCCTCCTGCATCAAATCCGGCCACAATCATTCCCAATCCGGCATCTTCTTCCTCCCATTGATAAAGTCCTAATAGCTATTCCAACTCTTGGGAAGGCCTAGGAGAGCTAGGCTCACCATATCATCATCGGCGACAATTATTCCAACACTTCCAAGTTCATCACGACAGTGAGTAAACTTGGTCAAGTATTTTGGAATGGTCTCGCCTTTCTCCATTTTGATTTTTTGAAGTTTGTCTTTCAGTGCCAATTTCCTATGGTCACTACTGTTCTAGAACAGATCCGTCAATGCTTTACACATAGCATACAATGTTTCCTTTCCATGGAGACTCGAGACAATGTGGTCTCGAACTCCCTCAGGGATTATTCACCTCGCCTTCGCCACACACTTCTTCCATTCAGCCAAATCTTTTGCATCCAATGTTGGTGGCTTAGGTATGTCTTAATTAATGAATTCCTTCAAGCCATTGTCCTCCAACATGACCTCCATCATGTCCTTCCAAGCCATATAATTTGAGTTGCATTCCAAGGCATACTCAAGCCGCAAACCGTAGAACGCCATCTGTTGATCTTGAAGTATGTATTGCAAATTTGAATTTCCCCTGTAACCCAAAACTCAAAACTTTGAAATCTCCTCTAGTATATTGTTTTCTGCTCTGATACCATGTAGATTTTCCTGTAGATTCTTAGCTCATGTAACGTGCTAAAACACAAGACAAAATATACTCTACTTCTTCAATAGCGGAAATAAATAGATCGAAAACAATAATCAACAAGAGGAAGATAATCAATGGCTCATAACACAACATTTCTTTGGAGAAAGCTTACTGCTCAAAAACCTCGATTATCTATACTGCATTAATAAAAAATATGAGTGATAATACAAAGTTTGTTCTCACAAGAACAATTCGTGCATAAGTATGATCACTCTCTAACTCACAAGCTTGCTCTAACCAACACTTAGCCAATTCTGCTGCCTACCAAGCCCCTATTTCCTTGCGCAATTCTGTGGAGGATCAACCCATATTAATTGGGAAATCATGGTTCCAAAATTGTGCAATCCAAAACTAGGTCCACAACTGATTGCATGCATGATTTGTATAACTCGGAAAATCATACAAATGATAGTACATTGTCCCTGCACTCTAGTCTCAATTGGGTCTTTCTCTGAACTGACATGCATGAGTTTCTCATGAGGGAATATTCAGTTAACTGGAGTAGCACTGAGGATGCACCAGTGCAGCAACTCACTACTAGACCTCTATTAGTTCAAAAAATAGTTAGAACTAGTTTAACTGCCCATAACTCAGTCAAACTGAGTTATCTAATTACAACTCAAATAAACTCATCCTGGACCCCTAAAATTTAGGGAGAAAATATACATGACTGCAGAAAGACATCCAACTCGAAATTCCTAAGCTAATTAAGTCAATTAAACTTAATTAAATATTTACAAGTTACTATGAGAATAGAATTCGATTTTAATTCTCAGTTTAATTCAAGGACAAATTAAACTGGAATTTCTTGTTGCCATTTCTCAACATAGAATACACCTCTCGACACACTTAAGTTTTAGGTTAGGGATCTTTGGGAGTTTGTTGTAACTGCTACAACACCCTCCAAAATTTTAGCTTACGCTCAATTTCGGAGCCTTCCTTGGTCTTGTACATTGTTGTCGCAAACACCGAAGCTTATTTCATGACCTTTCTTGAAGTGTTTTGTTCCCTTTTGCATGTTGAGTAAATTGCCGTATTTTGGCATGTTTAGCTATCGCACAATGTGTACAAAGCATATTTTGATGGTTTTAAGGGTATGTCTTTGTGTATATGAGTTGTCCTAACTATGTAAACATCTGCCACACTCATTCACAAAGTTTTGAACACTGTTGCACAAGTGTCGTCACAGTCATCCGAAAGTCTATCTTAAGTGTCGCACTTATTGTAACTTGCCATAAAGTTGTCGCACAATGGGAAATGTTTTGTTCATGTGTTCAAATGATCTATGTTGTCATGTCACCAAAATATTCTTAGTGTGTGATCCCAACGAAAGTTCATCATCATTCACACTGAGCCCACTGATCCCACACATAGCCATTTTCAGAAAAACTTCCTGACCAAGCAACCTAGCTTCATCAGGCCTCTCTTGAGCTGCGCACTGTGCAGTATCAGTCCTCTAGTTGTGACCTTGCTGCTTGGCAATGTGCAATGTGCGGTTCCTTCCTCCTAGGACTGTTGCATTGTGCCCAAGCTCATGCCTTAACATCCAGAATTGTGCAATCATGTCCCTAACCTAGCTTAAACTGCACACTTCGCATCCTCAAGCCTCAAGCTCATCCCCTGAACTCTTAAAATACGTAGTTGCGTAGTAGCCCAACCTTTCTTAACTCCCAAAACTGAACAGTTAACTCTCCCAGTGCCCAATCTCTCAACTTGTCCCACTGGCTCCGGAAACTGCGCAGTCTTGTCCCTTAGACCTGCCTGAGTTACGCACTGCGTAGTCTCAGAGCTCAAGCTTTTCCCTTGGTTGTTGGAATTGCACATTGCGCAGTCACTGAGTCCCTCTCCCTAGCCTGTCACTTGTTCCGGGCTCAGTGGATGGATCAGAATGCATCATCATGGACTAGGTGGCTTTCGGATTGATGTCGTTTCGTCATGAGTGAATTGCAGGAACAAATACCTTATCATGTCATAGCAAGATGATGGAGAAGGAGAAGACGGAGGGAAGCATGCATAAAGACTCTCTTGTAGATGAACCTACAATTTGATCGATCAAGAGAAAGTGAAGGGACACTAGTTTGCGACTACTATCCAAGACTTGAGACCATTGAAGATTCCTTATCACCAAGCCATGCAGCGGTGAAAATAAAGCATCTTCAAGAAAACATCCAGCTCTCAACAACAACAGTGGCTTGACATTGCCACATCATTAAGCAGTCCATGTCAGCAGTGTCATGTCATGAGTGGTCATATGCCACATCACTATTGTGGATCATGTATATTGTATTCAAAATGTATTGTAAAGTGGAAGTCCAAAGAACACACATGGAATGTAAAGAGTCATGTAAGTTGAAAAGTCATTGGAAGTCAAACAGTCATGAGGGTAGTCAAAAGGTCGTTATATATACTCCCTCATTGTATGAGCAAAAGACTTTTCACCTTGGCTCCTCTTGCAAGGCATTAGAGAGATAAGCTAGTTCTTTAAGGAGCAAGGAGTGGTTACAATATTCCACTACTGGAGCTAGTGATGTACATTGTAAACATGTGCCTTGGAACTTTTACTTAATAGCAGAAGCCTTCAAGGCCAGCACGTTTTTCATGCATGGATTATGAATGTTTGTAAGACTATTCTACAGATGTTTGTATTTCATGTGTTGTCGTTCTGTATTTTTGAGGTTGAGGGAGTAAACACATAGGACAACATCAAAACCACTTTGGAAGCTGGGACCTAGCCCTGCCAGCTTCAGAGAGGGATCTCTTTGTAAAATTTAGCTATGTTTTGGTGTAAATTTTAGGCTAGTTATGACTGTACTGATTGTTTTTTATTGGATTTCTTGGTTGACTAAATTGCTATAATTCCATTGGGCTATGGAGTCTAAAGATTAATTGGATCTGCATCAAATTTTGAAGGAGTTTCACACGGCAAGCTAGGTTGCACTAGTTGGATCTTTCATAATTTTAAATGGATTAAGAAACAAAAGAAATGTAAGATTCAGTAGAAAATAAGGAGCAATGAATAATTCATTAATTTGACTTCAGTAGAAAACATGAAAATTACTAATAGCCAGAATAGGGTGCTCTATGTAACATGTCCTATTCATCACAGTTTCTGTTAAGTAATTGAGATTTTCAGAAATAATAGAGAAAGGAAAACAATGTTTAAACACATAAACTGAAGAAAAACATCACCATTTGGTACACCACATGAAGCCTATGAAAATGTCCTTGTATTATTGATGCTCCGGCGACTTTGAGAAATTACAATTTTGCAGCGGAAATTATATTCAGAAATCAACCCTTAATACTTCAAATAGTGAAGTATTTATACAAATAATTACAAAATCGTTGTCTCAACTGACAGTGTATTATTAGCCTAATTCTAAACATAAAATTTATTTTTGGCAGAAAAAATAGGCCACGTAGACAACTACATGGAAAGATGGCTCTGTTTTGGTGGATTCAGTTGATGAATCAGTGTCGAAACTACGCTGCGCTGGTGTGTTGGTTGTTGTGCTGGATGTTGTTTTACTACATCCGAATTGCCCTTTAATCCAATAAATCACATAATTCTTCCCATATTTTTTCATGTGGTATGGTTAATTTAATTACCCTCCGGTAAATCTCATCAACCTCAGTGTATTTGGCAAATGTTGGTTTTACCGTAAAAACATGTTTTATTTCATTCTGGATATAGAAGTCGTTTGCCATGGTTTCTAAAAATTCTCTTGTTGTCATACTGCCCTTTATACCACTCAAATTGACATTGCTTCTAGCCACTTCCTTCATTTTCAGAGCATAATCTTCTTGAGTGATTAATTTATCATTAATTACATATATGTTGGGCAATCCTTTCTGGGTTAATGTTTCAATTTTGTTGGTAAACATGTTCATTCCCAGCTCTAATGTTTCACACCTTTCTTCCAACTCATCAATGAGATTCCTTTTAGTCAAAACTTTCTTGACTTCCAAAATAGTGGCAGTCATGTCACTAATTCGTAGTTCTTCAAGTTCATACTTAGTCTTCGAATTCAGGAATCTGATGATATTGGAGGCTTCTGTGGGCATATCTCCTAGCTTTTTCCTTACCTTAACAATGGTTTATGTGGCCTTCTCTATCAACTCTTTCTGTTTAAAAATGATTTGGATACATGGCCAAATCTCATTCATAGAGTCCAGAATACCCATCCAAATGGTTTCCTTGGCTTGGGCCAAGGTCTGACCAATTGATGTATCTTTTTCTACCTTCTGAAACCTCTCCAACAATCTCTATGATTTAGGTACTTCAGCCATATGAGAGGCTTCAATTCCGGTTTTTTGTTCTTGCCGAGCTTTGAGCTGTCCCTACAATATCTTGATCTCTTCAGACTGGATTGACATATTCTCCAGGGTTTTTGTCACTTGTTCATCACTTGTAGTATGAGTGGAAGAAGTAGTTGCAATGGATGTTCCTGTTGCTGGGAGCGGAGTGTTGGGTATGGAATCCAAGGGAATTATGGCCATCTTCTGACTCTGTTCCTTCTCCTTGATCATTTTTTCCATTTCTGCCTTCATCTGTTTGATCTGTATATTCTACTCTATGATCAACTTCATCATGTCATCCTTTTGTGCCTCATTTTCTTCAATGTCTTTGGTTAAGGGATCCTATGTGGCTGGCAGCTTCAGCTGCTTTCTCAATGCTGCAATGTCCAAATTTTTCTTCTTAACAATCTCCTCTGCAACATTTACATCTTTAGGATCATATCCTATCTTGACTACCAAATTTTCCAAGGATTTGATCCTATTATCCTTTGCTAAGGAGGATACCTTTTCCATTTTCAACTGGGATTGAATGTTGGCATATGAAACCTGCAACTTAAGCAATGACATGGCAGTATTAGTTAATGTAAAAGAAATCATCTCACCAGTCTGCTTATGCATCTCCATTTGATCAATGGGATGGATATCTTTGGTGCTGAACTCAAAGGTAGTACTCTTGTAATCTGCTGATGTTTTTGGATGTGGAATTTTGGCCTCAAGGACGGCCATCTGCATCTTTCCCTGCTTTGTATAAAAAACTGATAGTAATATGCTTTGTGAGCTTGAAGTCTCATTCTTAAGTTTAATTTCTTTGTACCTATCAAAAACAATCTTTTCCTTCTCTTCTTGGACATTCTGTGAATCTAGATCGGTTTCTTTCTGACCTTGTGATGCTAAAGTTTCAATAGGAGATGTAACAAATTTGCTGCTTGTAGGTGGTGAATCTGTAATTATGATGGCAACATGGTCTTCTGTCTCCTTTTCAACATCAGTCCTAAGAGTCACTTTTGCCCTTTTCCTGTAACTGATTCTGAACTCTTTAGCTTCACTTCATGATGTTGATGATGATCCCTCCTCTCTATGTCTCTTACTTGTTTTCTCAGGAGGCATGGGAGTCTGTAGACTTGAAGTAGAAAACAGTTGTTCTTCAGCTTCCTACAGAGTATTCTCTGCCCATTCCAACTAATTTGCATACTTTTCTATCTCAAGTCTTGAGGTATGAATATAGGGAGTAGTTTTATTTTCTACTCTGAGCTTTGAAATAATATCCCAAGGGTCATAAGACCATGTAAAATTCAGGCTAAATTTCATTTATTTAAGCATTTTGTCTGCCTCTTCTCCTATTGTCCTGGTATTGCATATGAATGGGCTCACCTGTGTCTTAATGCGAAACTGTGACTTCTTCTTTGCCACCACAAAATGAATGTCATCGGAATTTAGCATTTCTCTGATGTATTCCAAAGCAAAAATCCTCATGGGGAGGTATTTAGGGAGTCTGTATGGTGCTAATTCACACCCATAAACTTTGATTTCTGTATAGTTTTGGTGTAAATACCAATCCCCAGTCTTGGCCTAATTTGTTAAATGTAAAATCCTTTTGATATCTTCACTGATTTTGGGCTATATGGAACTGTTAAGGATGTGCATAGTTGGGTGAATAAATTCCTCAATAAACTATTTGTATGAGAATTCTTGCTGCTCCTTCATAACCAATGAAGTCCAAAAAATCACAGGCTGCTGGTTTCCCTCATCATCTAGCTTTTGCATTGCAAAACTAAACCTGTCTGCTTGATAATAAAGAAACATGTAAATTAAAATGGAAGTCTAATTAAATACCTGCTCTATTGGAAATTTCAGAAATTGTTCATGAATGTTATCAGCCAAGATTTGACTGAAGTTAAAACAAAATGGATGGTTTGTTGTCTGTGGAAAAAATAGAAAAGAAGTCTACCCAATGATAAAAAAAAAACCCAAAATATATGAAATAATGGTTATAATCTGTTTAGCTTGATCAGGGAAGATTGAGGAAGGGTATGGAGGGCTCTTCTTGGGTAATTGGGCATTTTCAGGTAAGAAGATCTCAAAGATTTTGGCTCTTGTAGCGAAATCAAGCTTCTGATAAAGATGGTTGAGAGCTTATAAGGAAAATGGGGCACTGTTTTCCACAGAGGAAGCCAACATCATTCGGTTTATAGACTTGGCAATAATGATAAACAGAATGTCACCAAATGGGGCCATAATAGATCTTTGGCTAGGGACATAACAGGCTTGACATTTTCTGGTAAATTCAGGGGCATGGAAGATCAGAGGGAAGATATAATGAGAAGATTGGACTCCCAGAATACAATTCCATCGATTTTGTTGGCATATTTATCTTCTAACCAATAGTAGAGCTCTAAAAAGTCACAGTTGCATTGGGTTTCATTGATCTGATAATCCCTATCGGCTCAAGGAATGTGATCTAAATCTACGGAGGGAGGGATCAATGGATTGACAGGGTTGTCCTGGGTTTTGCTCTTTGGAGGCATGATAAGATCAGCGAAAAGTACAGCAAGTGACAAAATAGCTTACCGGGAACAATTTGAGGTAAATGAAATTGTCTAGAAAAAAAGAGACACAGTGCTAACAATTCTGATCCGGTTCAAGTTGAGCAAATGCTTTGCAACTGGTTGCTTATAGAAATTGTGAATTACAGAGAATAAGCAGTGAAAGGGAGAAAAACTATGGTTCAAAAGCTTTTAAAGGCAGAGAGGTAATTTCCATTGGAGGTGGCGTGGGACCGTTAAAGTTTGAACAGTTACCCAGGAAGGCAAATTGAATGTCGAATGGTAATTTTGCCAGGAGAGAAATTAATTGGGCAACAGCTATGTGGCGTGGCGGGAGGTGAGTGGCGGGGGTGTCGTGGTAGGGACATGATCACGCAGATGAGGGGAAGGCGGTTTCATAGGGGGTAGAGGGTGTTAAGCAGTATCAACTGGGGGGAGTGCGAAATAAGGAGATGGCACCATGTATGGATGGGGCCCGGCGAGAGAAACTACCTTTTCAGACCCGTCCCCACCCCCAAGAAAGGTAGGATGGAGAGGGGGGCGAAAATGAATGAGGTCCGTGGATTGTGAGGGGTGGAGAATCCCGATGTTTTGACATCGGCGTCCTTTAACCAAATACGACAAAGAAACCTTTGTCCATATGTGCCTTTATTTCTTGCTTTTGAACTTAGGATGAAGTTAAGAAAAATGAAATATATAAAAACACTTTATCCATTCATGCCTTTTTGCTTTTTCACAATGTCATTAAAACTTAGGATAAAATAACACATATGCATATTTATGAAATGAACTATTCCTACCTACATTTTAACTAAGCCAGTATTTTATTTTTCTAAGGGGTGCACTTAGATTAGCAAACCCACATTATTTTATTTTATGAAAAATAGAAAACTATTTAAATCATATCACTTATTTCTCCTATTGATTCAGATTAAGCAATTGAATCAAAGTCATTTTCTACATAACTATTGATTTACCAAGATTAAACTGTTTGGAAAATCTGTATTCTCTAATCCAATTAACATAAATTTAAACATGTTTAACCATGATTATACTGTATGATTAAAAAAATAACTAGTCATAGTGGCATTTTAAACAAGTTGCACATAATCTTTATTTATCAATGATGAAGAAAACTATCTATCAGTAGTGGCATTTCGACTTGCAACACTTTCAATATTATTTTTTTTGTTTTTCTTTCTTTTGGCGGGGTTCAATCTTATTTTCTTTTTCTTTTTTCAATGTTTTTTGTTTTCCTTTTTTTTTCATTTTTTTAACCCTCTTTTCATTTTTTATTCTATTTTTCTTTTATTTGGAAATCATTTGTAGATTGACAATTATTTACAATATAATATTCCTGAGATGAAATACTCAATCACCTTGAGATCCTATAAATTATAGGACCCTAACATCATGTTTGCTTTCACATGTGCTAAGATAGTTGAATTACTTCAATTATTTTAGTAGTTATCTTATTGAGAATATGTTGTACTAGTTGTTATTGTTGCCCCATCCCTGTGGACTATTCCATAGGATATTAGACAGATCTTCCTTCATTTGTTGGTTATAACGATTGTCGCATCCTCTGTGGACTATTCCACTGGATCTTAGACAAATCCTTATAGTTTATGTGTGTCTCTTCTTGGGTGGTGCTACTACCTCTCACTTAGAGGCTCACTTTTCTCCCCTCTCCACAGTAAAAGAACCTTGACACATTTACAATTGAACACTCACTAGGCACACCTTTTTGTTTTTCGAAGACACCATTGCATCCCTCTCTCTTGTTGATAGTTAGAGCCAAGGAAAATCTTTAAGGATTCAGCAAGTGGGCCTTTATACCGGATGAGACTCCTACACCAAACGGTGTGAGGTCAAATTGAGACTTCATATCGGGGAGATCCCCTGAATGTTCTCCCCCCACCTACCCGCGACCCGACAGACCCTGGGTGGCGAGGGGTTGATTGGGCCGCAGGGTGGGTGGGGAGGGAGCTGCGTGCCTACCCTGCGAACCAACCGACTTAGGGTGGCAAGGGGCTGATTCTGGGAATCGGCCCCTCGCCACCTCCGGGTCGATTGGGCCGCAAGGTGGGCTGGGAGGAGGACAGAGTAGGGTGAGGGGGAAGGAGCAGTGGATTGGGAGGAAGGTAGGAGGAGGGGTGGGGTGGAGTGCGGTGGAGAGGTATAGAGGGAGGGCGCGGTGGGTAGGAAAGGAGGTAGGTTTGAGTGTAACGGAGGGCGAGGTGGGGCAAGCATTTTTTTTTTTATTTCATTTATTTTTTTTATTTTTGTTTATTATTTATTTTATATATATTATATATATATATATATATTTAATTTTTTTTTTTATTTTTAATTTTTAATTTATTTTTTAATGGTTTTGAATTGTTTTATTTCATTTTTTAAAAATTATATATATATATATATATATATATGAAGCTTTTATTTTATATTTTTTAACATAAAAAATTGGTTTTAAGATTTTCTTCTTTTGGTTTAATTTTTTTCATTAACTTGTATATATTATTTTAATTTCATTTTTTATTTTTTATTTTTTTTTTATTTATTTTTGTTTTTTTTTTTTTATTTTATATATTTTTTTAATTTTTATAAGTTGATTTTGGTTTTTTTTAACATTTTTTATGTTTTTTCATAGATAATATATATATACAAACATAAAATCATCAACATTTAAAAAAAAATTATCCACACTTAATACATTAGAAAATTTAAAGTGTAAAAAATAAGCCCTCTAAACCAAAAAGGTTGATGTTCATCAACACTTTTCAAAATTAAGATGAAAATCACTAACGAAAAAAAATTGTTCATACTTGATACATAAAGAAAATTGAAGTGTCAAAAATAAACCCTCTAAAAAAATGTGTTGATGCTTCATCGACACTTCTCAAAATCAGCGTGAAAATCACTAACATTTAAAAAAAAATGTGCATACTTGATACATAAAAATATGCTCCAAAAAATGTGTATTCTGAATTACCATTTTTCAAAATCAAGTGATTTTTTGCTACCTCAAAAAAACAGGGACTAGGTAACTTTCTCATTTGATCGATAACTATGTTAGACCCCGACAGGGTCAAAACAATCACGCAGATTCCCTTCCTAGTGAACAAAAAGGCCATGCGATCCTTCTTGGGGAAAATCAACTTCCTCCGTAAGTTCATCTCAAACTACACTCAAATTGTTAAGTTGATACAAGAGATGACGAAGAAGGAAGCAATTTATAAATGAGATAAAAGGGAAAAGGATGTGTTTTCTTGTATTAAACAGGCTATCGCAGAAGCACCCGCATTGTACAACCCAGATTTCAATAATGATTTCTTGCTCTAAACCTTTTCTTCTAACACTTCTTTTATAGTTGTAACTCACCCAAAAGGGTGATTTGAACAACGAGTGACCTATCCCTTTCATGAGCGGCAGTCTGCAAAGACCTGAAATTAACTACCCCACCGTGGATAAACAAGCTTATGTGGTATACAAGGCGGTAAAGCACTTTCGACCCTATCTATTGAAAAATCATTGCATTATCTTTGTTTCGCACCCAATAATCAGATCATTGCTCGTTCAACAAGAGATGGGTGAAAGGAGAGCGAATTGGATCACTGGGTTGTAAGAATATAATCTAGAGATCAAGACAGTTCACACAATCAAGGGCCATGGTCTTTGTCGACTAGCGACAGAAGCAGTGAACGCAAAGGAAGAAGAATAAGATATTTCAGGATGGGAGCAAGGAATAGAGATGTACAACGTCAAGCGAGCCTTCCCCACTACTAGCACAAACTCTTGGTACGCTAATGTGTGCCAATACTTTGAGCACGACACCATGCCCTCCCACTTTTCTGCACGACAGAAGAGGGCACTCAGACTTCAAGCATTATCTTATCAGTTGGTGCATGGGGTGCTTTTCAGAAAGCACCCCAACAATGTACTTCTCAGGTGTTTGGAAGCACATGATTTGGAAAGTGTATTGTGTGATCTCCACGACGGACCAGCCGAGGGACACTTTGCGGGCAACACAACGGCACATAAGGTCATGCGGGCCAGCTTTCACTAGCCTACATTATTCAGAGATGCTCATGCTTACGCCCGCAAGTGTCCGCTCTGTCAGAGGTGTGCCGACAGAAACAAGAAGTCAGCCGCCCCATTACAGCCCATTGCAATGGAAACACCTTTTCAACATTGGGGCTTGGATATTATTGGAGAAACATTTCTGCATTCATCAAAGCAACACCACTACATCCTTACTGCCACATATTACTTCACACGGTGGACAAAAGCAGTTCCGCTCAAACAAGTGAATGATAAGGAAGTCATTAGCTTTATACAACAAAACATTATTTCCAAGTTTAGCATTCCTACTTCACTTGTTTTCGACAATGCAACATACTTCCCATCGCTAAGACTTTACGATTTTGCATTGTAAAATGGTATTGTATTGAAACATTCAGCTAATTATTATCCGCAGGGGAATGGTCTCGCTGAATCCACAAATAAGAACCTAATCCGTATAAAAAAAAAAAGACCATATTCTCTAAGCAGCGAAAATGGTACTCTGCTTTGGTAAATGCCTTTTGGGTTGACCGAGTCACTTCGAAGCCTTCCCTGAACACCTCCCCTTACTTCCTGGTATACAAAAAAGAACCCATCCTCCTGTCCAACATCTACTTGTTTTCCCTCCAACTCTCACAATAATCCCAAGGCAAGTCGTGTCTATTAGTGCAGCGTAGGATGGACACCCTTCTCAAGCTACAGGAAGAAAGGTTGAAAGCAAAAGAAAAATTCACTTCACCAGAATCGTATCAAGAGGTGGTTTGACAAGAAGTTAGCAGGGAAGAACAACTTCAGTGTGGGTGATTTAGTCTTGAAGTGGGATAAAGCCCACAAGGACAAAGACAAATACACTAAGTTTCAGTCCTCGTGGATTGAGTCATTCACAGTACACGAAAGGCTTGGCCAACACACTTATCATCTTCAATCACTTGATGGGAAGATTGACCCTCCCTATCAATGGCCAAGACTTAAAACATTACTTCCAATGAAAATCTGGGGTTGTGCCCTACACTGTGTACATAGTATTTTCTTTCTTGTTTGCTTGAATTTTGTTTTATTTTCATCATGTGAATAAGTGTTGTGCATGTACATGTTGTGGCTTCTAAGTATGTGTGTGGCCGAACTCTAAAGAGTCTTGTGACACTTCAACATTTGGCTAACATTTTGTCCATCTTCCTTGTGTTGGTTATATCTTTTGGCTAATGAAGTTCTTACGAAAAATGTGATTCGTCCGTAAGGAGAGTTTTGGTCCAACCATGAACCCATGTCTATTCCGGAAACCTCATGCCTACACTTCGTCTTTATGTTTCAGTGTCTTCATGTTTATCCAATTAGTAGAAGTAGAGAAGGGGAAAAAACTAAGCGAGCAAACCTAAATCAGAGTTCTCTATATGCTTCTCTGAAGTAACAACCTCTTCTGCTCTCCATAAGCCAGGATCCCTCTTCCATCCCAAAATAAATAAGTATTGAAGCAAATTTCTCAATAAAAATAAATAAATAAAGGCGAAAGATGAAAAAGGATTATGTCGCAGAGAGGTTAAGTAAGCAACTCCGCCAGAGTATTGTCTAAGCTCGCTGGCAGCGGAACAATGTTTGTGTTCCTGCGTGACTCCGTTAGGGTATTGTTCAAGCTTGCTGGCAACAGAGCAACACCAGAGATGAAAAGTTATACTCTAAAAATCTTAAGCTCATGAACTACACTACCCTTCCCGACTCGAAACATTGTGATATCGTTGAATCTCATGTAGTGTTCAACCAAGAAGGCATAAAGGGGACCATGTCTATTCATAGGGCAAGTTTGAAGACTAAAGTAATCTACACAAGGAATCAATACTCCCTGAAGAACCGAGGCCCTACACAGAGAAAGTTAACCGAGATGCTACGACACCCTCCAAAATTTTGGCTTATGCTCAATTTTGGAGCCTTCCTTGGTCTTGTACATTGTTGTCGCAAACACCGAAGCTTATTTCATGACCTTTATTGAAGTGCTTTGTTCCCTTTTACATGTTGGGTAAATTGTCATCTTTTGGCATATTTGGCTATCACACAATGTGTACAAGCCTATTCTTATGGTTTTAAGGGTTTGTATTTGTGTATATGAGTTTTCCTAACAATGTAAACATCCGTCGCACTCATTCACAAAGTTCTGAGCACTGTTGCACAAGTGTCGTCACGGTTGTCTCAAAGTCTATCTTAAGTGTCGCACTTGTCGTAACTTGCCATAAAGTTGTCGAAGAGGGAAATGCTTTGTTCATGTGTTCAGATGATCTATGTTGTTGTGTCTCCAAAATATTCTAAGTGTGTGATCCCAGCCAAAGTTCATCATCGTTCACACCAAGCTCACTGATTCCACACAGCCATTTTCGGAAAAAACTTCCCGACCGAGCAACCTAGCTTCACTGTGCCTCTCTTGAGCTGCGCACTGCGCAGTCTCAGTCCTCTATCTGTGACCTTGCTGCTTAGCACTGTGCAATGCGCAGTTCCTGCCTCCAAGGACTGTTGCATTGCGTAGTTTCTATGCCCAAGCTCTGACCTTGACCTCCATAATTACACAATCATGTCCCTAGCCTGGCTTAAACTGCGCACTTTGCATCCTTAAGACTCAAGATCATACCCTGAACCCTTGAACTGCGTAGATGTGCAGTAGCCCAGCCTTCCTTGACTCCTAGAACTGTGTAGTTAACTCTCCTAGTGCCCATTTCCTCAACTTGTCCCACTGGCTCCGAAAACTGCGCAGTCATGTCCCTCAGACCTAGCTAAGCTGCTCACTACACAGTCTCAGAGCTCAAGCTTTTCCCCTGGCTACTGGAACTGCACACTGCGCAGTCACTGAGTCCCTCTCCTCAACCTGTCACTTGTTCTGGGCTTAGTCGGTGGATCAAAATGCATCATCTTAGACTAGGGGGTTTTCAAATTAATGACGTCTCATCATGAGTGAATTGCAGGAGCAAGTACCTTATCATGTCATGGCAAGATGATGGAGAAAGAGAAGGAGGAGGGAAGCATTCTTAAAGGCTCTCTTGTAGCTGAACCTACAAGTTGATTGATCAAGAGAAAGCGAAGGGACATTAGTTTGTGACCACTATCCAAGACTTGAGACCACTAAAGATTCCTTATCACCAAACCATGCAAAGGTGAAAAGAAAGCATCTTCAAGAAGACATCCAACACTCAACAGCAACAGTGGCTTGACATTGCCACATCATCAAGCAGTGCATGTCAGCAGTGTCATGTCATGTCATGTCAAGATGTCATGAGTGGTCATATGCCACATCACTATTGTGGATCATGTATATTGTATTCAAAATGTGTTGTAAAGTGGAAGTCCAAAGGACACACATGGAATGTAAAGAGTCATGTAAGTTGAAAAGTCATAGGAAGTCAAACAGTCATGAGGGTAGTCAAAAGGTCGTTATATATACTCCTCATTGTATGAGCAAAAGACTTTTCACCTTAGCTCCCCCCACAAGGCATTAGAGAGATAAGCTAGTTCTTTGAGGAGCAAGGAGTGGCTCCAATGCTCCACTACTAGAGCTAGTGATGTAAATTGTAAACATGTGTCTTGGAACTTTTACTTAATAACATAAGCCTTCAAGGCCAACACTTTATTCATGCATGGATTATGAATGTTTGTAAGACTATTATGCGGATGTTTGTATTTCATGTTTGCTTTCACATGTGTTGAGATAGTTGAATTATTTTAGTACTTATCTTATTGAAAATGTGTTGTAATGGTTGTTATTGTTGTCCCATCCTTGTGGATTATTTCGCAGGATATTAGACATATATTTCTTCATTTGTTGGTTGTAACGACCATCGCATCCTCTATGGACTATTTTGTTGGATGTTAGATGGATCCTTCCAATTCATGTGTGTATCTTCTTGGGTGGTACTACTACCTCTCACTTAGAGGCTCACTTTTATCCCCTCTCTGCAATAGAAGAACCTTGACACATTTACAGCTGAACACTCACTAGGCACACCTTCTTTCTTTTCGAAGACACCATTACATCCCATTAAACACTCACCAGGCACACCTTCTTTCTTTTCGAAGACACCATTACATCCCTCTCTCTTGTTGACAATTAGAGCCAAGGCAACTCTTTAAAGATTCGGCAACCGGGCCTTTATATCGGATGGGACTCCTACACCAAATGATGTGAGGTCTAATTGGTACTTCACATCGGGGAGATGCCCTGAATGTTGGCTGGTCCAACACTGTCAACGGAGTCTTAAGAGTGAATTTGCACAACAATTTGAATCCTAAGTAAGGTTTTTTTTTTCCCAATTTACTTTTATTAAAAACACCCGTTGTCATGACATGAATTCTTATAGTTCATGGATGTGTCAAAACACTTTGATTGTTCTCACTGAATGGTGTGAATAACTTTTGGCTAAAGAAGCATCTCAACTTGATTGTGTAGTATGGGTAGAGTTACTTGGAGTTCCCATTGAACACTACGAATTTATAGTGTGTATTTATGTGCCACTGTGCATATTCATCTATCATGAATTAATGTGGTCCTTTAAACCACATCCTCAACAAAGGATCTATCCCAAATTGGATATTTACATGTGTATATTCAAGATCATGGAAATTCATCCATCAACGAATCTAGTATGTCATTCTCCCTAACACTTATTTTAGGGGCCAAAATGATAGGATCAATGGTTGCCCCCCTTCTAACAAAAAATGACAATACTACTAACAAAGGTGTTGATGTTTAAGGTTAGGCCCAATGAGCCTTGCCCCATATTGATAATGAAGGACGGTTAAAGGCTCTTAAGAAAACAAAAACTCCCCAATGTTAACAACCCAACTAACCTTTCAATATGGCTTTAGCCCATCTTAAAAGAAGCCCATGAGCCATGTAGCCATTACAAATTCCAATAACAATGCCCAACCCACTACCTCTTGGTGGGCAAGGTGAGCATAATGTGTGGTCTCCACCCCCAAGTCTAGATGCATCTCAGAGGACTCTTATGGTTCAAGATTCCCAAAAGAAACCAAGGAACATAATTCTAAACTATTGGTTCCCGCCTAAAATGTAGAATATGATCTCCATGAACCCTTTCAACTCCATGGAAAGTCAAGAAGATATGAAAATAATGGACTTCAATCTTATAAGTTTGTAATAAAAATAGTGTCATGGAATGTACAAAGTCTTATGGGCTCTTATTGCAAATCGATTGTAGTAAAAGTTATCACAAATCCATGGTTAAGTGTGTTTGAGACCCAAAAGAATCAAATCCATTTCACATTCACTTTTGTTTGACTTAGAGAAATTAAACCACATTGAAGAATATAATAAAGGTAAAGTTAGAAAACAAACAATGTTGACTCAACTCAGTGTTTTTATAAAATAAATGGGTTTAACCAATGTTTAACTTTAAAATTTAAATCATAATCACATATCAAAGTAATATATAGGAATGAATTATAAGGCAGAAAATGAATTTAAAAATAAAAATAAAAATTAAGTTCATCCAGTATTTAATTTTTTCTTTACATCTAGGAATGAATTAAAAGGTAAGCAAAAACTTTGAAAAAAAAATGAATTTATCCACCATTTAATTTTGATTTACATTAAATTGTAGGATTAAATTGACATCATAAGGTTTTCCCCCATAACAAAGGATTCCTACATAATAATTATAATATTAATAATCTAATAAAGTATATGAGATCCTCTTGTTTGTTGGATAAGGGACTCTCTTCCAATAGATTTGATTATTACAATTTATGAAGTATATACACCTTACTCCATGATTTGAACTTATAACTTCCAAAAGAAACACATTATCATTAAACCTATGTTGCACTAGTTTTAGGGAGGAGCGGATGGGGGATGTGCCCCCAAGATGGCCAAAGAGCACCCCCAAAATATCCAAGGGATCACAGGTTAGGGAGGTTATATATATATGGTATGCCTATGATACCAGCATGATCCAAGAACTTTTCTTAGGTTGATGTTAGCATAATTGCATGAAAGAACATGTAAAAACCATATGTGTAAACACTTAAAGAAGACAGTAAGACAATGCACACAAAAGTTTGATAACAAAGTTCGCCTAATGTGAACTACATCTCTGGGCCCTGCTTCAATAGTGGGGAAGCCACTTTATTCATCTCAGCAAAAATGAAAATGAGTACATGGAAAAAAAAATCAGTATACTTCCAATCCTGGGAATGACTTGGAATTCCATTGCTCAAAACTCAACAACCAAAGCACCAACAAGTTTGTTTCGTCCTCCTGAGATTTTCGACTACAAACATGACCCACTTCTGAAAGATGCATTGTTGTCTCAAACTCTATGCCAAGCAATTAATGAAGTATGTGGGCTTTTATCATGAGCTTTAAGATCCGTTGTTTAGATCCTGAATCTGACTATACCAATGAAATCATTGCGAAATTCTAAGTAAAATGAGTATAAACTCAACTATATTCCGCCACTGTCATCTATGGACCCCTAAAGAATCTTCAAAGTCCACAACAATGTTTAATCCATTTAGAAAATATTCTAAAGAATATTCCCCTAAAATATACCCACCTCGATTTGCGCACCACACGATTCTGACTCCTGGTTTTGTTCTGCGTTCCGTCCCTCGTACTAGTTCCAATACACTAAGTTTCGCTCGACCCTTCTCCATAGTGAATGGGAACAAGCAAGTTTAAATACTGCCAAGCCAGCTGACTCAACAAAGTCTCGCTAGCTCGTGGGTTAGTTAAAAACGTGTATATAGAATGTTTGTTGGGTCGTGACCCGGGGTCAAATTCCACAGTATTTGTATATATATATATAATTGTTGGCACCATTTAAACTGCCACCATATATATATTGTCGCCAACTGTTATTACATACAAACAGTCTACCGAACTCGCACTTTAAAATGTGACCGTTTAACAATAATCGTCGCTTCCTCATATAACTGTCAAATGTTATATATATAACTGCTGTCGTTCAAACATAAAATTGATCGCCAATTATATTTGTGGTTTAATATATATGTTGACCCATTGAAATTGTCCACCAACGGTTATGAAGCCACTAGATCAATTTTACAAACCGTTGTATATAAACTTCACCGTCGAATAGTTCATCTACCGCCAAAACTAGAAACCATCGATTTTAGTTGGATCGGGCCAATTTGACCACTTGTTGGGTGCCATGTGGCACCATTTGATTTGGCCACGTTGCCCCATGCTATTGGGCCACTTCACTTGCCCCCAAATTTAGCAGGATGCCATTATATTTAGCGTTTCTGCCAACTTTAACTCTAGTTAAAACCTTCACTAATTTTATCGGACCTCCGCCAAATTTGACCACTGTTTTGGCTAGATCGCCCAACTAGAAATGCTCCAAATTTATCTGGCAACAACTAGATCTTGTCTTTTTGCCAAATTTGACCAAATTTTTGACTGAACATAACTTCTGCATACGAAGTCGGATTGAAACGCCATTTGCGTCTTTGTGTTCCTTGTGGCAAGCTCTTCGATCTGGTCCTGGTTTTGCTGTGATTCAAGGACTTTGATTTTTGGGTCATTAGGGATCCTCCTTGATCATATATATTAAAAGGTCATAATTCATTATTAACATTTATAGTTGCTTCAAGCTTCTAAGTTGCTTCAATCTTGTACATAAAACAAGCAATACTATATGGTATTATGCACAACCTCTACACTTGTCAATTTTGAAAAATCTAGAGCAATTTAGAAAAAGTTGAGTGGCACCCCCTTATTGGCCACTATACATGAGCAAAATGCAGTTTAGCATTAGGAAACTTAAGTGAAACTACATACAATTTCCAGTAAGGTCCATGAAGATTCTACAAAACAAAGAACAATCTTTTATAGTAGCATTTATTTGTCATGTCTTTTGTTAATGATGATTATGTTAAAATGTAAAAGGCATTCCCTTTTCTATAGGTTTTGCGAACTTTTACTAATGTGTTGAAATAAAACACGTTGGTTTTGTAAAGAGATTATATACATGTTATAGATTAAAAAGGTTATTGAAAAAGAACTTATTCAATCATTTAGTACCGAATCAAGGTCACCAATATCTAATTGTTTTCACAATGTTCGAGGTTGGGATGGTGGAAGCACTAGACTTTAATGACTTTTAGAAACCCATGTACAATAAATAAAAGCTAAGATGACACAAAAAATTAGAAGAGTAAGAGCAATAACCACAAAGGTCAACCCTCTAAAATGTCATGTTTTCTTGACATGAATACTTTGCTTATTGTAATTTTATTACTAAAAATACAATATTTAAATCACTAAAAATCCAAATTAAAATCCATCATATAACAGATTAAGAGAATACAATACAAAAACAGTGAATGAGAAAAATGATGAGAGTGTCCAATCATCCACATCTATAATTGTTAAAAATGAAAATATATACTTAAATTATCTCTCAAATTTAACTAGAAAATAGTCGAGATATACTTGAAACACCCTTGAAAATAATTGAGAACATCCCTAAAATCTACTTGAACATGTTGAGATACACAAATTTATATAAAAAACACTAGCGTATAGCATAGCATTAAACCCATTACTTTTACAAAGTTCATCCCAACTCTTTCTAGCCATATGATTATTATATTCCTATAATTTAAACTTCAAGGTAGCATTAAACCCATTACTTTTACAAAGTTCATCCCAACTCTTTCTAGCCGTATGATTATTATATTCCTATAATTTAAACTTCAAAGTTAAAAACACTTTTACAAAGTTCATCACCAACTTTGGTGATATGATTATTATATCCTTATAATTTTAAGTTTCAAGGTTAATTGTGTAGTTTTTATGTGATTTAATAGTTGAATTAAGTTGATAATGAAATCTTTAAAACACGGTTGAAGGGTTGATAAAGTTCATCACCACCTTTTTCTAGCCATATGATTGTTATATTCCTATAATTTTAAGCTTCAAGGTTAAAACACTTTTACAAAGTTCATTACCAATTCTTTCTAGCGATATGATTATTATATCTTTCTAATTTTAAGTTTCAAGGTCAGTTTTGTAATTTTTATGTGATTTTAGTTGTTGAAATAAGTTGATAGTGAAATCCCTAAAATATTGTTGAAGAGTTGATAAGCAAAGTTAACATTATCTCGCTAAACTTTATATTTATCATACCACTAAAACGACGAAAGCATATTTAAAATAAAAATGGGAAGATTTACTTGGATTTGGTTGTCGGAAAGGTACACTGAAACGAGAGTGGTCATTTTGCAAAACCCCTCGGGAAAAAAATGGAGCCTCCTCCCCGTAAGCTCCACTCTGTGAATGGCTTTCTGAGAAGCTTCCTGCAATATTCGCACGACTTCCTCGTCCATCTCGTTATCGGCCTCATCAGTCCAATCCACGGTCTCCGACCCGCTCTCGGCCGCCCGATATATCTTCACAAGCCGCCCTTCGGCCTCCTGCAACAAATCCCCATAGGCCACATGCATATCATACAGCTGAACAACCGTCTTGTGTGGCAATTTCGCCTTTTCGGCCGCAGCCCGCGCCTCTTTCTCCTTCTGCACCTGCAATACCAAGAAATCTTTAAAATCACCATCGACAGGTGCAATACCAAGAAATCTTTAAAATCACCATCGAGCCGAACACATAAAAAGCGAACCTGAGGAAAAAGGGCGCTGTCTAAGGAGGCCACAAATTTGTTAGGAAAGCAAATTTCTCATTAAAATTGGATGAAAATTCTGTTAGAAATTTAATTATGGAAGCGTTTAATTTTTTTTCGACGCCACAAATTAGCTAGGACAGGACATTTCTCATCAGAATCTGGCCAAAATTATGCAAGAAATCTAACTAGAAGAGTGTTTAAGTCTTTTTTCAAGAAATCTAACTGTAAGACTGTTTAAATTTATTTATTTTTTAATGAAAATGGATTAAGTATCCTCAAGTATTTCTGGCCAATCAAAATACTGAACCTGTAACCAGGATTTTAAATTAGTTAGGACAGGAAATTTCTCATCAAAATCTGGCCAAAATTATGCAAGAAATCTAGCTATAAGAGTGATTAAATCTTTTTTTTCAAGAAATCTAAGAGTGTTTAAGTCTTTTTTTTAATATTACGGTTTAAACCAGGCGCTAGAAAATTCTTGGAAGCAATAATAGTAACTAACCTGCAGAGACCTCCATTCGGATCCTTCCGGGGTTTTCACAGCAAAAATTTCTTCCAATCGCCTGGAAAGTTCGCGCTCGATCTCCGCCACGCAGCAACGGGCTTTATCGACGGCCTCGTAATCCGGACGCTCTCCCAGGGACTGCAGCACGGATCTTGTCTGAACAACGTCGGAAACCGCGGCCGTCATTTTAGCCACGAGCTTCGGCTCCCGGAGCATGGGCATCTCTTTAAGCAGATCCTCGCCATGAGGTTCATTCGCTTCAAAATCCACTTTAATGGCGCTCGAAAACGAGGGTTTGGAGCTCAGCTTTAATGGCTGCCGCAGGGGCCTCCGAGATAGAACGTAAGAAAGAAACGGGTGAATCTTCGAGTCGACTTCCATGGTTAGAGTGCAACAGATATCAGTGCGTCCCCAATAGATTCGAGCTCTAAACCTAGCAAGGGGCAGAAATTTTATTACCTTCACTTTGATGGATTCGAACTCTGCACCTGACAAGGACAAGCTTCTTTTATTACTGTGAACGTATGTCACACTGCAGTGGACCGACTTCTGGGTAGGAAGGTGCGACGTAAGTCGAGATTTTTCAATGTTGCAAATATGAGTTTAATATTTATTACTGGGAAATCAATACTAATGTAATATTACTGGACTAAAATATTTTGAGTGTAATATTAAGATTTATTTTAAGTCATGATGCCCAAGTTTTTTTTATTATCCGCCATATTTAGGTTATAAATAATAAATAAAATTCTCAATGCATGTTTTAAAGAAGAGGTCAAAATCACGTTAAAAGAATTTGGCATTACTGTTATTTAACATTTTATTGATTTTCATGATCTTTTTCCCAAATAATAGAGTATTAATGAAAGAAAATAGCTCTTAACTTCCCTCTAAAGGAGATCATTACTTTACTCAAGTCACTTTTACTTTGAAAGGTGGTTAACTTGAACTTTTTATATAAGATATATATCAAGGTGGTTAACTTGAACTTTTTATATAAGATATATATCTCCCTTAAGTAATAATGAGGAGAATTCATTTGATGAAGGATTATGTGTTTAATGATTTATGAGTTTGATATTTAAAGGAGATTATTACTTTACTCAACTCACAAAGCATTTAATTTAAAAGGTGATTAACTTCAACTTTTTATATAAGATATATATCTCACTTAAGTAATAATGAGGAGAAATCATAGTCACAAAGCTTTTACTTTAAAAGGTGATTAACTTCAACTTTTTATATAAGATATATATCTCATTTAAGTAACAATGAGGAGAAATTATTTGATGAAAGATTATGCCTCTAATGATTTATGAGTTTGATATGATTTTATTCAATATAATAAACAATATGAAATGAAATTAATGTACAATTGTTTTTTAACCTATTGTAAATGATTTCTATTAATAAAAAGAGGTATTACAATGAGTACATAAAGTTTTCCACATTCCAAAAAAAGATAATTTTGGGAACCATTTTCTAACCAAGCATACCTAAAGAACCACCATTTCTACTAGTTTAAAACTTGGAAACAAAACCTTACTAAGACACAGGGTAAAAACTATATCAACCATATCTATCCATGGTCACCGCCGATAAGCTTTACAAATTTCAAAAGAGTATGGCAAGAGTATAACCATACGCTACTGGACTTGCAAATCATTGAGTACATTGGAGAGTGATAAGAAGTGAGGGATCATCATGTGCCATCCTCATGTAAGCAAAAACAAGATTCATATGGCAAAAAAACATTAAAGTGTTGACCATCGAGATGTTTGAGAGAATAACGATAGCTTCCAACATGTCTATGCCTACAACCACCTTAAAAGGAGAGTACTAAAGCAATCGATCCCACATTAGTCTGAGATGATGGCTAGAGATGAGAGGAATTTGCTTATGGAGAAACAATGGCAACAGGAGATACAATAGCTAGGGGAGCATTTATGACCACAATAGAGTCACTAAGCTCCCCTGACTTAGTGTCCGAGTCAGAAACCACATATTTCTCCACCCTTGTTAATCGACACACAATGTCATACAAGAAAAAATGGATCTTCGAGAGAATCTCGTTGATATCTTCTTGACTTACAAACATTTTGTAATTATCTACCTACTTATATCTAAGGACCATGCGAAG
The DNA here is from genome assembly GCA_000404065.3 of Pinus taeda. Lineage (NCBI taxonomy): Eukaryota > Viridiplantae > Streptophyta > Pinopsida > Pinales > Pinaceae > Pinus > Pinus taeda. Next base: position 77,038 of record APFE030401896.1, on the reverse strand, counting down.
GAGGGTTTCCATTTGTTGGTGCATTGCAAGCGAATGAAGAAAATGGAGTTTGCGCTTTCTAAATCTCCACGGGTCAGGTATGCATTTGAGGCACACACCTCCTGCCTCTTAATCAAATAAATATGACTGATCTCCAAACTCCTTTCACTCTAGGTGGAGAATTTCCTTCCTAACTTCAAGATGGACAGAATCAAAGTAGTTTGCCATAGAATCCCACCCAAACAACCAACGACGATGAGAAGATGAACCACTCGCCTCCTTTGTGAATTGGCATTTTATGCCAAGGAGCCATAATGATAGAGGGGAACGAGTAAAACTCACACAACAGATAAACACAAAACCCTAGCGGAGAAAAAAGGAGGCAAACTCTCAAGTCAAGAATACTCATCACAACCAAGAGAGCATCATCGCTGACACTATACACTAGGAAAGCTTTTGCAGAACATTGGAGACTGGCCAAACTACCTACGACTGAGCACCCTCTGATATAGACTGATACCTATGGCGTTAAATTATAGAACCCCCACCGAAAGGTTAAGTAAACCATTGTCTTGAATTTTGAAGGCTTTCGAGGAATGTGAAATAAGAGATGTCCCCAAAACTTTAACACACCCCCAAACCCAAACACTGAATAAATCCTTATTTGAATGATGCAAATGAAAAGGATGACCCAAGAGCTATAACGTATTATGAAACTAGAAGGAAAATTGTCAACTTTAAAACCATATGGAGAAAGTACTTGGATACCGGACCCCACAAACTAGAATCGGGAAATTAAAGGAAATACTCGCAGAATCAGAACCTTGAAGCGACGAGGTGGGTAAAACTGCCACCAATTCAAATGTTGGACTAGTCCCTATGTTATGAAGAAACAATACGAAAAACATTGACCCTTGTCTATACTCCCAAAACTGAATGAACAAGACCAAATGACTGGCGCCTTGACAAAGGAACAAGAGCTAATAAGAAATTAACCAAGGTAAGGAAACAAACCTCCCCCACATCCAGAGAATACCAGAGATGGAAACCAAGAGTAGCTCAGTGAGGAGAGACCCTCTTCACCACCCCACGTAATGTTACAATGTCGGCACTCTGGTAAAAATCCCATGCATTTAATGGAGGGATGGTGTCTTATGACCTAGCGTTTGAAGGCATTTACCACAATATGCAAGGTCCATGAATGGACATGTGTAAGGCCTAACACACACTTTAAAACCCGCATTACTCCCGTAGACTATGCGCTCATCAATGAACTCACAAAACTGTATGTCAGCGTGTCCTGAGACAATGGGCAATCCACCCTGCGAAAACCAATCCATATTAATTGCAGAATGATAAACAAGAATGCTAAACAAAACATCGGACTTCTTCCCAAATGCTACCACCTTCAGGCATTTAACATGACACGACTGAGGTAGGTGACCCCAACCTTGGGAACAGAGGCTATGCCATGCGACAACAAGGAGTTGACAAGTGTAGGGTGTGCCACTCTTTTCGAAGGCCACCAACCCATGCTCCACTCGCATCCGCAACATGTTAATTAATTATAATATGTAATTATAGGGGTCTTTAATGTCACCCCCATCGGGGATACTGTCTTCCCAAGAAGCCTCATCACACTCCACCCATTATTGAATACATTGAACTTCATCCCTCATATAAGAAATCAATCATTCTTCATCCAAGGTAAGGTTTCAATATTGGCACCCCCAATTAGCCAGTTCGTTCGCCACCCTATTCCCTTCCCGATAAGTGTGTTGAACAATAATATAATCGAACTTGGGTAATAAATGTTTAATATTAGAAACCACATCCTCTAGGTGCCAACTGTGCACCATTTTGTTAGTAGGGTGCCCATTTAACAACTTTTTGATACATTGAATGACAACCTGTGAATCGCCTAGAACCTCTAACAACTGAAAATTAATCTAACTGTTAAAATGTACATATTTTTGTTTAAAAAAAAAAACAAAAATATAAAAAATGAAAAATATATGGAATTAATAACATATTAATGAAAGGTAAGAGGTCGAGGCTTCTCACTAAAAGAGCTCATTACCTTAATCAAGTCACAAAGTTATGTTTAACTTCAATATTTTATATAAGATGTATATCTCACTCAAGCATTGCTTAGGAGAATTCATTTGATGAAAAATTCCTTATCTAAGGATTTATGAGTTTGATATTTAAGATTCTATTCATTGTAATAAACAATATGAGTTGAAATTAATTTAAGAATTGAAATATACATATTAAAAAAAATGTACAAGATGAAAAGGACATGGGTTTAGGAACCAAATAAAAAAGGGAAGTCGATTTTTAAAACCTTAGCTAAATGTGAATTAACAAACTAAAATGAAATCATGTTTAGTAATTGGGAAAACAACTCAACTTCTAATGAGAACAATAATTGGTATTTGCATTAGAAGTGTGATGTTCTTTGGATTGAGCAAACAAAATGAAATATAGACTATACTATAAAAAATAAACTAATCTAGATGTTGTGAGCCAAAAAAAATGTTAACACCATATGGGTGCAAAATTGTTCATAAAGAAGTCTTGGTGGGTCCCCACAAGTCCATTGGAAGCCTAAAGAAATTGAAACAAAAAGATTAGGCTACATAATAGTATTTTGATTATTTTTGTAATGTTCCCACCTAACACCGCTAGCCACAAGATATATAATGACATTTAAAGCATTGAAATCTCAACCCTAAAAAAGGTAAAATTCCTAAGGAGGACCTGAACCAAATGAAATATTGGATTAATGGCTACATCCATGGTTCCCTGAGTTGTATTATACAATACAAATCCATCATCACTGCGCTTCCTTTGGCATGTGATGTCGCATGAGATATCAGAAAAGTCAAATGGAAAGATTTTATAGCAATGTACGAAGTTAAATTAATCAAATTTAAAATTAAAACATATATATAGTTTACATTACAAATTTCACGATGAAAATTTATAATGATATAATAACAAGGCCGCATAGTTAGTGTTCCTTGTTGCTTAGTTTAATTATTGTGTTTTGAAAGGTATGAACTAATTCTCATATTTGAACAAGGGCTACAAAGTAGCTACTCTAGCTTAGTTTAAATATAGTTAAATTAGAGTAGTAAAACAATAGAGACATACAACTTCATATTAATAAAATTTACAATTGAAATAACAAGATAATTCATGATTGCATTATTTCTCGCCACATAGAGATAATAAGAACTCTATTTGTGGATGATTTTTTATAAACTTTAATATCATATTTGTTCATTTAAATGTACAATTGCCTTCTAGAAACACTCTCATGGGAAAAGAAGGTTGTGTGATGTTAAATTGAAATAATTAAATTAACTTAGTTTAAATATAGTTAAATTAAAATATATGTTATGATAAAATTATGTTATTTTTTATTAATAATTTGTACATGTATTCTTGATTAAAGTTAAAGATAATAAAATATAATATTGCAATTGATAAATGTCTCATCGAATTCAAGGTTTTCGTCAGCAACTCCATCCATGCATGTGAATGGAAGATTATGCATGGATGGAGAGGAACTTTTAGAACAATCAAACTAGGCTATTGATGTTGAATGGCGATAACTAATTTAATTTATGTCTTCACCATCATTTAATTTTAGTTAGACTTTCATATACTAAAAAAAAAAACATTAATAAAATAATGAAAATTATCCCAATCTTCTCATGATTCTCTCCTTGCATTTTATAGAACTACTTCAACCAAAAGGGAAAAGAAACACTAAACTTTAGAGGTTTATAAGTTGTGCATAGGTGGAATTCTCCTTAAACAAATAGTATCAATGTCTCAAGGTTATAATGACAATTTTATTCCAAAAAGATCTCTTATCTTAAACATTAAATAACTAGAAATAATTTGAATTATTTAAATTCCATTGAATTATTCAAAATCTATAATATATGATAAGATTGTAACTATGCCTTATCACACTTATCAATAATAATTAATTACACTAAATATTAACTCTTTCCAAAACAAAAACAAAAAAAAATAAAATTTATTATTTCACTATATAATATTATATAAATTATATATTTTTAGTAATGATAATCTTATTTATTATACATACTAATAAGAATATATATTAAATAGGGGGCTATTAAAAAAACCAACAATAGAAACCAACCTTTTTATACAAAATTATCAATTATTGCCTTCATGCCACCTCAAGGTCGACAACTAGAGGAAACGATCAAGATTAATTAGGCTACATTTAGTGACAACTCGAATGCATTAATAAAAGGCCAACATCTAGTGAACAACTAAAATGTATTAATAAAATAAGCTTTCTTGGTTAGATTCTTTGATATATTAGGCGTGGGGCATAACATAGACACATGGCTAGTTTCTAAACTGGTTGCGTATTATTGAACTCTCTTAATTTTATTCAAATTCAATTTTAACAATATTATAATTGTTTTAATGAACTCCAAGTTTTTTTTTTTTAGATTATTCGTGGTATGGAAGACTGCATTTAAAACTTATATGAAATGAGTATTAAAAACGTACAATTTTCGAAGTAGAGATTTAGCCATAGCAACAATGCATATTAATTAGATCCGATAGTTGGTATTGTTTTTTTTTACACTGATGTTTATATATTTATTAAATTTTGGATTTTTTGGAAAGTTTGAGCAAAGAGCTATAATTGTGGCAGTAGCGAACATCATACCCATCTTGAGCTATAATTGTAGTGTGCACATAAAGATACACGACGCAAAGAGTTTTGGGCTCATAAAACACATAAATAAGAAAAAAATTCTTGATCACAATAACTATCTTATTTTTTGTTGCACTAGTAACTTTCCTTACCAATTATACTAAACCTGTCTTGGCAATAAAGTATGATGTACTGTAAACAATCTCTCGGTGACTACAACATCATTATAAAATAAGATCCAAGCTCTCTTAACCATCAATATTTCAGAAAAAATAAAATAAATAAATTGTTTTTTTCTTTCATAAAGTTAAACCTTACATAATTTTGGTTTTGATTTTTGGTCTAAAGCAAATTATATTCAAATTCAAGATAATAATAAATTTATAATTATATAATAATAATAAAAAAGTCAAATGCTATTATGGGTTATAAAAGTAAATCAATAAAAAAAATATATTCATAGTATCTCTCATCTTTAGAACCATAGTCAAATGTTATTATGGGTTATACAAGTGAATCAATAAAAATAAAATTTAATGATGATGATGATTAGCATTCACTAAGACCAATGCAGTCTATCAAACCTTAAGAAAAATAATCTAATTGTGATTCTTCAAAATCTTGTTTCTATGATCAAGAAGAGGGGAAAGAAGGGCTCCCAGATAGCTATAATTGGACTGGCTTAATAAGTCAAGAAGATTGGAAGTGTGGCAGACGTTAGAGAATTAAGAGTGGATGTGAGTAAGAGTCGGGCAGTCTAAAAGGAAGTGTTTTTCACCTTCCACCTTCTTAGTATTGCAAATCTGATAGATTCTATCGTCCCAGGGAATCATGGGATTATGCCACCGCCCAGTTTCACTTCGAAGCTCATGCGAATTAGTTCTTATCCTAGCGATGTTCATTTTTTCTTAGTGCTAGTCAACACAGAGAGATAATTATGGCTATCAAAGGTGGGGTTGATCACCTCCTTATAGTATCTTAGGTTCCTTTTACCCTCCAACCCCTTACCATCCCACAACTTGTCCTTAAAATTGGAGGTAATAGTATCTTTGACACTAGCTTCCCATGATGATCTCCTCCTTAATCCCCGAATGGTTGAGCCAAGACTGGGCATCCTTATGCCACCTGTGCTTAAGGCAAAGGTGGGGGTTTTGACTAAAGTTAGAAGCAATTTTTGGGAGCCTCTTGGATTCCATGTTGTAAAGCTTCTTCTTATACATTAGATATCTAAACATAACCATAATTTCAATGGGGGATAGGCCAACTTCGATCAAGAGGATAAGATAGGGAGTATTTCCCTTGCTCTTGAGGTTACAGGTTATGAATTTCTTTTGAATCATCTCAACCTTGCTCCACAACTCTCTAATCTATTACAAACTTAAACTTCACATCTGTATAAGACAATAGGGGTGACAAGATTCTCAAAGAGGAACCTTTTTTTACTCCAAATGCAAAGATCGATCGACTTACAATTGTTTTCAAGCTCATAATAAGCTCTCCAACCTCTAATAATCATTTTCTCGATGCTATAATTCCAGTTGAGCTGATGAGAAAAGTCAATACCCAAATATTTATAAGAAGAAACCTGCTCTAAGTAATGGTTACCATTATTAGACGAAACTACCATAGGTGATCTTTTTGGATTTGATGATCATGACTTTAGTCTTGTTGATATTGTCATACCCATCATGGAGCAACATACATGAAGAGTCTTAAGCTGCTTGTCTAGGTCATCATGGCTTTTTGCAAGGAGAACAATATCATTAGCATAAAGGAGAAGAGTAATGATTATACCAACAAGCTCGGTGCCCTTGCAACCTGCAGTTTCCAGACACTCCTCTAGTTTATCAATGTAAATGCCAAAAAGGATAGGGGATAAGGGACACCCTTGCTTAACCTCGATATTGCACTTAATATCTTTAGACCACCCTTCGTTTGTCTTAATCTTGGTAATGATAGTCTCGTAGAGGCATATCATAACAATCCTCAGTTCGAGAGGAACCGTGATCTCTTCAAGTATCTCCCAGAGCTTATCTTGAGGAACAATTTCGAAAGATTTTCTAAAGTCCACAAAACAACAGAGGAGATCGACTTTCCTATTGCAACATTCCTCTACAATGATCCCAAGAGTGATAATGTGGTCGATACTCGAGTGATGCCTCCTAAAACCAGCTTGCCCTTTATCTCTTTTACCATGGTTTTCAAGCCAAAGGCTAAGCTTCTTTTCCAAAATGACCCCATATAGCTTGGCTAGGATGTGGCTAATTATAAAGGTCCTGTAGTTAGAGGAAATGCTTTTGCCCCCATTTTTAAAGATAGGCACAATAAGGCTTTGCGTCCAAATCTTATGGAAGCCATGCTTTACTGCCAAATTAAGAAACTTGGTATCCTTCAATATCTTATTATACCATCTCTCATCTTTAAAACCATAATTATTAAGTTATTTATTAAAGTAAAAAATTTATTATTAAAAAATATTTTTTTTTAAAGATATTTGTTATATAATAATAAAAATAAAAATACTAAATATCATGTGCATTGTAAATGTAAAGCATGAGTAAATACATATTTAATATAGATTCCTCTTCCACCTTTAAAACAATAATCGTTAATTCTTTTTATTTTATTTTTAAATTTTGTGATTAATATAATATACAACTTCTTTCTAAGACAAATCACATTAATGTAATATCATTAATTTTAATTGAATTTTGTTGTTGATTATAGATGATTGTTTTGGGTTAATATATTAAATTTAAAGTTTATAACATTAATCATGTGTTTATAATATTTAATCTCTAGGTTTATAATCCTTAAGGTTTATAATATTAATGCTAGGATTTATAATATTAATTCTAGGGTTTATAGTATTAATCTCATGATTTAATATTAGTGTTAGGGAACTTATAATTATAATCTTAGAATTTATGATATTAATCTAAAGATTTAATATATTAAACTAAGAGTTCATAATCTTAGGGTTTAATATATTAATCTCAAGGCTTATAGTCTTAGGTTTGATAATATTTATCCTAGGATTTAATTCTAATTCTAAGATTTATAATATTAATCATATTGTTTAAAATCCTAGTGTTTATAATATTAATCCTAGGGTGTAATATTAATGTTAGGGTTTATAATATTAAGCTTAGGGTTTATAATATTAATATATTAAATTTAGGGTTTATAATCTTAGGCTTTATAATATTAATCTCAAGTTTAATAATCCTAGGGTTTAGTATATCAAACTTAGGGTTTTTAATATTTATCATGGATTTTATAATCCTAGGGTTTATAATATTAATCCTATGGTTTTTAATATTTATTATAGGGTTTGATATTAATCCTAGGGCTTGTAATTAATCTTAGGATTTATAATATTAATCTTGGGATCTATATTGCCAGGGTTTATAATATTAATCCTAGGGTTTGATATTAAGCTTATGGTTTATAATATTATTCTGAGGGTTTGTAATCTTAGGGTTTATTATATAAATATAATATTAATCTAGGATTTATTATATCATTCTATAATATTAATTTATGCTTTATTACATTAATATATAATATTAAACTAATATTTAATATGGTTTAATATGTTAATGTAGGGTTTTATGATCATAGAGTTTAATATATTAATCTTAGGGTCTATAGTCTTAGGGTTTATAATGTTAGGTTTTATAGCATTTGGTTTAATATTAGGGTTTACTATTGTGACGTTTGAATGGTACAAAAATCTATCCAACGACACATTGTGACAAACATTGTCTCAATGCAACAATCAATTTGACAATCAGTGTCACAATCTTACATTACATTGCAATTTATTCAATGTTGCATTGCGATATTAAAAAATTAGGGTTTAGTAATAAGGTTTATAATATTGTGGTTTAATATTATGGTTTATTGTATTAATCCTAGGGTTTATGATATTAATCTTGTGGTTTATAATATCAATCTTAGGGGTTATAATCCTAGGGTTTAATATATTAAACTTAGGATTCAATATATTAATATTAGGGTTTATTATATTTGGTTTAATATTAGTGTTTAATATTGTGATGTTGGAATGGTACAAAAATTTATCCAACATCATAGTGTGACAAGCATTGTCGCAATGCGACAATCATTGACACAATGTTACATTACATTTGATCTAGGGGATAAAAAATATGTTGATCTGAAATTGATCAATGGATGATCAAGTATCTAGAAAAAGCCTAAAAGTTAAAGTTACTGGATTCAAGTGGAAGCAACACCATTGCGTAGAGATTGTAGAAATGACTCCATCGCAACTTGAACAAGTGCATTTGGCTTTCAGATGAATGAGAAACTGCTTGTTGAAGTTTGTGACGAATCAGTGCATGTCACATTTTTACTATTCAACACATGGCATTTATAGTCGACAGGTCAAGGTCAACTTCAGTTTGGGTGCAGGTCTTCATTAAGGTATCAAGTCTCATAACACAAACATGGTTTATGAAATATATAACATGTAGTGTAAAGAAACCATATATTAAAACATATGTTATGGTATTAAAATCATACTTATATTAAGCCACATAACATATATTAAACTATATATTAAACATGTAGTGGTGGCAAATGAATGAGAGCGGAATTTTAAAAGTCAAAACCTATGTTGAACGTATATAATATATGGTGGGCACATTACATATGGTTGACAACCATATAATAGGCATATGTTAACGCTACCAAGGAGATAATATTAAAACTAGCAATTGCACCACATGTTGCAAAGGAACGCCGTAAGGCATAATTCGAGAAGCAACATGACATAAGAATAAGCAAACAAAATGCTATTCATCTGTCTTAAAATCATAAGCAACAATTTCATGTGAGCTATTAAATCCTTGAAAGTGTCCATTGCCAGTGGCATATCTCTGAAATGAAAATTCATTTAGCACCTGAAATTTGACAATCATATTCTATTAAGTTAAATTTGAGAAGCATCGTGACAAAAAAGATCATTGAAAATAAAATTAGTAAACAAAATACTATTCATCTGTCTTAAATCATAAGCAACAATTTCATGTGAGCTATTAAATCCTTGAAAGTGTCCATTGCCAGTGGCATATCTCTTAAATGAAATTTCATTTAAATTCATTTACCACTTGTAATTTGACAATCATATTATGAATATCTATTTCCTTACATAAAATTATCAATTAAAAATTTAATTGTGAATCAACATTGGATGAAAGCATTTTAGTAATGAATGATGCCACATATCAGAAAGATTCAATTTAACACGTAAGGAGATTAACTAAATAAATATCCTTTATTGATCAAAGCTTTTTACAAAACATTCACATAATTAATCCTTCATAGACTTGTATTTAATGATGAAATTGGTGTTTTGATCTGCACTTAGATTTAAATTACAAGTTTCTTTGTTTGCCTTTGGGATAGTAGGCGATTCTTATAATTAATAATTTGTAGTGTTAACATCACACAACTGTACACTTTTCTCCTCTTGCTTTTCTTTTTCTGTCAAATCATAAATGTTTGCACATATCAATGGAATGCAATCCATTCTATTTTCACAGGCCACGTCACTTGCTCTGATAACAAAATAATCTGTCTGGGTACTCCTGCCAAACAGATTTCATAACCAGGGAACATCGCTGTTAGAATATGGTTTGGAGAAGCAAGGAAACCAAGCTACTAAACAGTTTTAATATGATGCTCTGTTAAATCTAAGTGCATATCAAAACACCAGTTTCATCATTAAATATAGGCCTATGAAAGTATGATGCTCTGTTAAATCTAAGTGCAAATCAAAACACCAGTTTCATCTAAGAAATCTGTAATGATGTTATAGACCTTTAGAGACGCTAGTAGATACATAGTGATTAAGATCCAAAATTATAAAATCTTCTGAGTTTCTACTAAGACTTATCTAGAACATAGAGTTACATGGACATAAGATTTGTCACTACTGCAAATGTATTTACTTTTATTTTGATTAATGGAAGTTAGGAGGTTTTTTTTCTCTGAAAAATCACAAATGTTTAGCCTACAAATAAATGTGCAAAAGTATCGTATATAAGCCAATAATAATAATTAATTCTCTATCTAATCATAACCTCTTAAACAATATATTTAAATTTAAACCCCAATTCAACATCTACAACTTGTGCAAAGTAAAAAAGCATCAAAATACATCTTAAACACAAAGTAGCATGAAGTTGCATCCAAAAAGGCAGGGCAAAGACTACAGAGTAAACAAAATGAATAATTAATGTTAACCCTGTAACCTCTAACCACCCTTCCTTTGTCTAGCAGAGACATAAAAACTCTGAATATTCAATTGTCAATAGGTGGGTGGTGGTTGCTACGTTGGCAATAAGCCAAAGCGCTTCTTCAGCAAAGTGCGATGCTTTGAGTATTTATCATCTGGAGAAAACCGTGCTGTAACACAAGGAACCTCATGAGATAAAAGATTTTAAAAACATCAATGCAGCAATGCTATCCTCACATATTAATGACATGACATCAAATAAAGTAGTATTATCATAAAAATAAAGGAGACATACCAGGGTGGGCTAACTGTGTTGGAGACCCTACGGGGGAATCCTTTTGGAAGAAAAAAACACATTAAATTAACGTGTGACTCAACATGTAAGTTAGTTTACGCTACATTGCATTGAATATAGAATATAAAAGCACTCATTAGTATCCCTTCATATCTACTTCCTAGCAACAGTGTGGAAGCAAACTCCACACGTAAGACAACATGCCTTCAACCAAAGGTCATTTACATATCAATCTCTGCGTAATTTATGCCAAGCAACATACATGACTATCTGGTATCCAGGTTTCAAGCTTGATCAGAAAAGCATTAAAACAGGCAATCTGGGTAGCAGAGTTTAAGAGCGACGGGTTTCTGCTTGTAAGAGGCTGAATGGACTCAGATATGGAGACCTTGTTTCTATGGAAGAAAGACCGAAATCTTTTTTCTGTGGATGGAGCGAAGTTCAAGAAGGATCTTATCTCTGTAAAGATATTATATCTTTGTTGAAGGGCAGAATCCCTAGAAGATCTAAGACCTTTTTTTTCTATGGAGGGTCGAAGCCCTAGAGGAGGCCAAGAACCTCAGTCTGTAAACAGAAGGGACCGAAACCAGATCTACTGCCTAGATTGAGTTCTGAGGTCTATTTTGTTTAGATCCATAATTATTGTTTAAGTTGATCTAGGTTGACTTGTGAATATTAAAATGTACCTTTGTTGAACTGAAGAATTTCTCCTAGAAAAGATTGTTGGGTTTTCTCTCAAGTTTGGGCTTCCCAGGTGAAAATAATTTTGTGTCTCTTTGTACGCTAAGTGCTTGGCTATCTCTTTATGATCCTACTGTCATTATTGCATTATGGTTAATAAATTATTTAAGAGATCATTGGAAGTAATTGTCAGATTAGAAGATCGTGAAACATCAACATGGTATCAGAGGGATGGTAAAAAAGCAACCTTAATAAAGTTCTAGTCCAAGTTCTATCAACAATGCTTTTGACCAGGACAAAGAGAGACCAAAATTCTGTCTAAGGCCTTAGAAGACTGTGACAAAGGGCCAATAGGTCTCAGGATTGACCTCAGGAAGGCCTCAGGACTAATTGAACAGAGGACGAGCAGCCTCAGAAGTGGCCAAGAGGTGCGAAGGCCTGTGAAATAGCTAGTGAAGTTCTTAATAATTGGACCAAGGATATCATCAACATAATTATAAGCATTCTTAAAATCCTTTTGTTACTGATGAACTTCTAAATTGTTTTTCCAATAGGTATCCTTTGGGAGGAGGAAGTTGACATTGAATTCTTAATTTGGATTACATAAATCTCTAGCTGCTTACAAATGATAATGACATAAGATATTGTGCAAAATCTTGGCCATGAGCAGGTCAGAGCCTGTACCAAACTAGGAGAGTGGTGATACAAGTTAAATTGTCTAAGAGGATTTGAATTATTTTGCATCCCTGTTGATGAAAATTGTTTCACCATTGATTGCATTTAGCTTCAAGGATTATATCAGAGGACACACAGATAACATTTGTGGATTATATCTTCTACTTGTTGCATGTTGTAATCTATGTACTGAAGGAATTTTTCATAAGCTAATGGTTCATCTGACGATCTAAATCTGTAGATTACAGAGGAGTTGTTTAGGCCTGCCTCTCAGGGAAGTCTGAGGATCTCTTATGATATTTGGAGAAAATACCTACAATTGACACAAAGTCAAACTCTTGTTCACTATCTATGCAACAAATTCCAAGTGATCAATGAGAGGTTTGAAATGATATGATGGCATCCAATATTGACTACAGTAGGATAAATTTGCACATGTCAAGTCTGATGAAATTTTGGGCTTCGGGTTTGTAAGCCCTAAAAGACCTGAAGCAAATCCTGAGTTAATTCTAAATTCTGTGGCATTATTGAAGCCGTGGCATAAATCGAATATTTTGAAACAAAACTCGAGCCCCATTCTAAATTGATCTTTAGACTTTTGTTGTAGCAAGTTTGTGCTTGTTGTTGTTCAAGGGTTCATTAATAAACTGATGTTTAACTTGCCATGGCTATGTTGAGCTCATAATGATGCCATTGACTATAGTAAGATTGTTGGCTGTGTCATGATTAATGTACTTAAGTATGCTGAGTGAAAGGCTGCATGAGCTAAGATGACAATTGTTGCCATTATGACCAGGAAGAGGTTTTATACTACGATGTGTATTGCTCTATCCAAGAATCTTTTTTACTTAAGTTTGCCACTGCCAGTTTTGTTGAAACAGGAAGGGTATTTGGAAGAATCATTTATAACAGGAGTGCATGTAAGTATAATCTCCTCAAAAGAGGCTTCCAAGGTCCTAATAGGTGTTTTATGAAAAAAATGCAGAAGACATGGATCATCTCTTTCTGACATGCCCATTTGCAGTCTTGATTTGGAGAGGAGTATTACACTCTTAACCTACAAGCAACATAGCATTCGAGCTCCATAGATAGGTGTATTTCTCTGTGTTGTAGCGAGTTTGTGCTTGTTTCTATTCAAGGGTTCATTAATAAACTGATGCTTAACTTGCCATGGCTATGTTGAGCTCATAATGATGCCATTGACTATAGTAAGATTGTTGGCTGTGTCATGATTAATGTACTTAAGTATGCTGAGTGAAAAGCTGCCTGAGCTAAGATGACAATTATTGCCATGATGACCAGGAAGAGGTTTTATACTGTGATGTGTGTTGCTCTATCCAAGAATCTTTTTTACTTAAGTCTGCTACTGCCAGTTTTGTTGAAACAGGAAGGGTATTTGGAAGAATCATTTATAACAGGAGTGCATGTAAGTATAAACTCCTCAAAAGAGGCTTCCAAGGTCCTAACAGGTGTTTTATGAAAAAAATGCAAAATATGTGGATCATCTCTTTCTGACATGCCCATTTGCAGTCTCGATTTGGAGAGGAGTATTACACTCTTAACCTACAAGCAGCATAGCATTCGAGCTCCATAGATAGGTGCATTTCTCTGTGGGTTGAGGAGAACAAGACATTTCGAACATTACCCTTCAATATTCTGTGGGCATATGGAAAAGTAGGAACGAGAAGATATTTGAAAGAGACTACCCCAGATACAAGAGGCGCCTGTTTAAAGATCTCTGCATATTTTATGGAAATAGGGCCAACAAAAGAGAAGGTTAACTCGAGACAATTCCAATATAAAGAGATTTGGTCACAAAATCCAGATGATTTTTTTTAAGGAGCTTCTACTAACAGTATATGTGGCAGGGGGTTTTTCTTGTATAAAATCCTGGTAACTACTTTCAATATTGTTGGAATAGTGGTACATGGACTAATAAAAGAGCATCACGATTAGCTCTTTGGGGGGCACTCCTATTTGCTAACTGGCTAGCTATAGAGGATTTATCAGTTTTGGGAACCCCAAAGTGATTCTAAATTGGGTACAAAGATCCACTTTTGGGGCAACCTTCCCTTATCTTCTGGATGCTACACATTAGATCTTTCATGGGATCCTTCTAGAAAGTGACTTTCAGTCATATATTCAGAGAACAGAACCAAGAGGCAGATTTTCTCTCTAAGAAGAGTTGTTTCCAAGCACCGGGAAAGATCTTCTTCACCGCTTTTGACAATGGCATCCTCATCAGCACATGGAGTTTTAATTATTAAGGACATCACTGACTGTTCACTGAGAACGATCCTCATATGTCTTTTCAAGTTTTCTGTTTATTTTCTTTTATTTTTGAAGAATGTATGGGAAATAATATAACAATGTCGCTGAGAAGGAAAGTTAGAGAGGCAAGAAATCTGTAATTATGTTATAGACCTTTAGAGACGCTAGTAGATACATAGTGATTAAGATCCAAAATTATAAAATCTTCTGAGTTTCTACTGAGACTTATCTAGGACATAGAGTTACATGGACATAAGATCTGTTACTACTGCAAATGTATTTACTTTTATTTTAATTAATGGAAGTTAGGAGGTTTTTTTTCTCTGAAAAATCACAAATGTTTAGCCTACAAATAAATGTGCAAAAGTATCGTATATAAGCCAATAATAATAATTAATTCTCTATCTAATCATAACCTCTTAAAAAATATATTTAAATTTAAACCCCAATTCAACATCTACAACTTGTGCAAAGTAAAAAAGCATCAAAATACATCTTAAACACAAACCAGCATGAAGTTGCATCCAAAAAGGTAGGGCAAAGACTACAGAGTAAACAAAATGAATAATTAATGTTAACCCTGTAACCTCTAACCACCCTCCCTTTGTCTAGCAGAGACATAAAAACTCTGAATATTCAATTGTCAATAGGTGGGTGGGGGTTGATGCGTTGGCAGTAAGCCAAAGCGCTTCTTCAGCAAAGTGCGATGCTTTGAGTATTTATCATCTGGAGAAAACTGTGCTGTAACACAAGAAACCTCATGAGATAAAATATTTTTAAAACATCAATGCAACAATGCTATCCTCACATATTAATGACATGACATCAAATAAAGTAGTATTATCATAAAAATAAAGGAGACATACCAGGGTGGGCTGACTGTGTTGGAGACCCTATGGGGGAATCCTTCTGCAAGAAAAAAACACATTAAATTAATGTGTGACTCAACATGTAAGTTAGTTTACGCTACATTGCATTGAATATAGAATATAAAAGCACTTATTCGTATCCCTTCATATCTACTACCTAGCAATAGTGTGGAAGCAAACTCCACACATAAGACATCATGCCTTCAACCAAAGGTCATTTACATATCAATCTCTGCGTAATTTATGCAGTATCTAGGTTTCAAGTTTGATCAGAAAAGCATTAAAACAAGCAATCTGGGTAGCAAAGTTTAAGAGCGATGAGTTTCTGCTTGTAAGAGGCTGAATGGACTCAGATATGGAGACCTTGTTTATGTGGAAGAAAGACTGAAATATTTTTTTTCTGTGGATGGAGCAAAGTTCAAGAAGGATCTTTGTTGAAGGGAAGAATCCCTAGAAGATCTGAGACCTTTCTTTTCTATGGAGGGTCGAAGCCCTAGAGGAGGCCAAGAACCTCAGTCTGTAAACAGAAGGGACTGAAACCAGATCTACTTCCTAGATTGAGTTCTGAGGTTTGTTTTGTTCAGATCCATAATTATTGTCTAAGTTGACCTAGGTTGACTTGTGAATATTAAAATGTACCTTTGTTGAACTGAAGAATTTCTCCTAGAAAAGATTGTTGGGTTTTCTCTCAAGTTTGGGCTTCCCAGGTGAAAATTTTGTGTCTTTTTGTACGCTAAGTGCTTGGCTGTCTCTTTATGATCCTACTGTCATTATTGCATTATGATTAAGAACTTGTTTAAGATATCATTGGAAGTAATTATCAGATTAGAAGATGGAAACATCAACATGGTATCAGAGGGATGGTAAAAAAGCAACCTTAGTAAAGTTCTAGTCCAAGTTCTGTCAACAATGCTTTTGACCAGGACAAAGAGAGACCAAAATTCTGTCTAAGGCCTTAGAAGACTATGACAAAGGGCCGATAGGTCTCAGGATTGACCTCAGGAAGGCCTCAAGACTGATTGAACAGAGGCTGAGCAGCCTCAGAAGTGGCCAAGACGTGTGAAGGCATGTGAAATAGCTAGTGAAGTTCTTAATAATTGGACCAAGGATATCATCAACATACTTATAAGCATTCTTAAAATCCTTTTGTTACTGATGAACTTCTAAATTGTTTTTCCAATAGGGATCCTTTGGGAGGAGGATGTTGACATTGAATTCTTAACTTGGCTTCCATAAATCTCTAGCTGCTTACGAATGATAATGACATAAGCTGTTGTGCAAAATCTTGGCCATGAGCAGGTCAGAGCCTGTACAAAATGAGGAGAGTGGTGATACAAGTTAAATTGTCTAAGAGGATTTGAAATCTTTTGCATCCCTGTTGATGAAAATTGTTTCACCATTGATTTCCTTTAGCTTCAAGGATTATATCAGAGGACACGCAAGAACATTTGTGGATTATATCTTCTACTTGCTGCATGTTGTAATCTATATACTAAAGGGATGTTTCATAAGCTAATGGTTCATCTGAGGATCTAAATGTGTAGATTACAGAGGGCTTGTTTAGGCCTGCCTCTGAGGGAAGTCTAAGGATATCTTATGATATTTGGAGAAAAGACCTACAATTGACACAAAGTCAAACTCTTGTTCACTATCTATGCAACAAATTCCAGGTGATCAATGAGTGGTTTGAAATGATATGATGGCATCCAATATTGACTACAGCAGGATAAATTTGCGCATGTCAAGTCTGATGAAATTTCGGGCTTCGGGTTTGTAAGCCCTAGAATACCTGAAGCAAATCCTGAGTTATTTCTAAATTTTGTGGCATTATTGAAGCCGTGGCATAAAATCAAATATTTTGAAACAAAACCCTTGCCCCATTCTAAATTGATCTTTAGACTTTTGTTGTAGCGAGTTTGTGCTTGTTGATGTTCAAGGGTTCATTAATAAACTAATGTTTAACTTGCCATGGCTATGTTGAGCTCATAATGATGCCATTGACTATAGTAAAATTGTTGGCTGTGTCATGATTAATGTACTTAAGTATGTTGAGTGAAAGGCTGCCTGAGCTAAGATGACAATTGTTGCCATGATGACCAGGAAGAGGTTTTATACTGCGATGTGTATTGCTCTATCCAAGAATATTTTTTTACTAAAGCCTGCTACTGCCAGTTTTGTTGAAACAGGAAGGGTATTTGGAAGAATCATTTATAACAGGAGTGCTAACATTGTGGCCTAACATAAAAATGACTGATTTAGTACTAAAGCAACAAGATTGATAGTAATCAAAAGGACCACTTGGTACAAAAATTGAAAATCCTAGACCTATATTCAACATTATAAGTCTTGATTAAGGTACTAAAGACTGGTGATACAAAAAAAAAAGGACTTTCCACCTCCTGCACCTTTCACGCCATATAACTATTGTGAATGGAAGCGAAGGATTCTACTTTAATGTGTATACTTTCTCTCAAAGCAGAAGCCAGAGGGCTTAAAGAATGAGACTTACCTTTAACGTGTAGACTTTCTCTCCATTTTCATTGATATAAAACATGAGGTACATTGTTGTTGGTGCGGGGTCTTTGGAATCGCTCCAAATGTGTGTTTGTATGACTGTCTGTAAATTATGAGGTAGAGGCACCAGAAGCATCTCAGTTGAATGCTGAAAAGGATAATTTAGAACAACATTATTTGAACATTTGTTTAGTTTGATTTGCACTCTAACTAAACATTTGTTTAGCTTGATTTGCACTTTATCTAAGAAGAAGTCATATAAATATCCAAAAGACAAAATAATCAGCTGTGAATAAGAGTCATATATGTCTGGAAGGGTTTGTTAAAAGAAATGTAGAGAACTATGTAGGAGGCTCTTTCTCAGATTCAACCCGTGAAGCTAGAGCCAAAACCAAGTCAGAGTTAAAGCCTGAGAGTCCGAATATAGCTAGAGCATAAGTTTGAGCAAGAGCCAAAGCCAAGCGACAAGATCTGAAACCCACGGGATCCAGATTAAGCATGTGGAAAGTAAAGATAAAGATCCAGTTGATGGGGCCATCAACTAAACAAGGAAGGTCTGAACTGTAATCATACCTGTAACTAATTATTAAATATGGACATTAATGCCACTCCTGTGATATTTTTACCATATGCACGAAGGTAAATGGGGCGTTGCCGTTGGGAGGATGCAGCACTTGCTGCAAGAAGAAGACCAACAATGGAAAAAAATGTTGTGGTCAATGCATGCAGCACCGGCTGGAGGAATCTGAATCCAAAACCAAGCCAGATCTGGGCAAAAGCCAAAACAGAGGGTTAAACAAACACGAGAGTTTGAGCTACAGCCACAGCCAGAGGCACAAGATATGGTCGCCACAGGTAGGCTCATTGAAGGAGACGAGAGGAATCTTGCTTATGGGGGCCATAAACTTGATGCAAGGTCTCGTACCTTGAAATAATTACTCAACACGGTCACATGGGCATTCATGCCATACTAGCAATACAGTCCCGTTCAAATGGTGGAAGCAAGATCAACTTTAGACATTAGGGTTTCTTAAAAAGAAGCATTGTGGTATATGGAAGGCGGGAACTAAAAAACAGTCGTTTCGAGATTACCCACTCCATTTTGAAATTTACCTGCACAGAGTCCAACAGACTTCATCCAAGATTGTGCATAAACTGAGAAACCTCTGCAATTTCTATTTTTGTCATAGAAATCCTGGAAATTTCCAGTTTTCCGCCACGGAAGTCCTTGCAGTTAAAACCCGAAATCATTAAAAACAAATTATTGAAAACTAAAAACAATCAAGACTACACCGTCCATTTTGAAATTTACGCCCTTGCTATTTGAAATTTACCTGCACAATGGCCAGGAGATTCAAGCAAGATCGTGGACAATTGGACGATTGAACTGCACAATGGCTAGGAGATTCAAAGATTCAAGAAAGCGGACATGGATTCATAGAATAATGTTTCATAAAACCTACGGAAGTCGTTATTTATATGGTTTCAAGGAAGGTAAGATAGGAATAGTTTCAGTGATAACAAGAACTTAATCTAATGGTTGTAAATATTTTAATCGTCTAACATGAAATCAAACGGATCATAGCAAGACAGGTAAGGCCAGAGGAAAGTTGATTTCAAAGGGAAACACCTTACGGCGTAATTAAAAATGGTAAACATTGCGGTATGGCAGTTTGCTAGTAAATTGCACATTTTCTTTGTAATTATGAGAGAAAAAATCCATAGTTAAAAACAAAAACACACCCTTTATCGAGCACTCTCTTCCTAGTCGTTTTGAAGGAGCTGAGAAACATCTTTTCTGAATTTCCTACACTGCAGTTCCTTCTTATTCTTCAGTATTTTGGTCCAAGAGATGGTCATATTCAATAGGGTCTTGTTGCATATCAATCCAAAACACCGAGATCAATGGAACAAAATAAAACAGGAAATACAAGCAAGTAACCCAACACCGTAATTGACCTAAATGAACCGATCTGATGGGATTCAAAATTAGAACCAATCACTGATAATTGCCATTCATCACATCGATAAAAACTGAGCCCTTTCCATCTCTAAACCCTGAAAAACACAATACTCAGTTAAAAAAAAAGAAAAATACCATTTTGAATATTTGAATTTATTTCCTAGTAATGTTTCCAGCTTTAGACCCATATCCTCAATGAATTGAGGAGACCCTCAGAAACAAATAAACTAACTAACCACAAAATGATGCAAATAAATCAATCCTCGATTGCTATTCTACTTATGATCAACAAAAATAAAGTGTTCTGTTGCACTTCTGGTACAAAAATATAAATTGTGCATTTAAAATCTGCAAGCATATAGTGAAGGCAGAACTGGCCGAACCTTCCAAGTGATTAAGATTGCACTTTGAATTAAGAAATCAGTAGAATGAAACACACTCACTACGGCAGTTGGCTACATTTCCAAACTGGTCACAGAGGAAATAACCCCAATCAAATTCAATCCCACCTCTCTTGTGTTATTATAAGTAGGGATTCTTCTTGCTTGACTAATGCAGATGTCATTTTAACTGTTGAGTGGCCACCTCCACTCCAACTGGCATATGTGCCAATCACCTTCAATATACATTTCTAACGTGCTTAGTGTGTATCATAACAAAGCAGAGACTGTAGCCGATGCCATGTCCGTCAAAACAGCGGAGGCACCTAGGGCAGCAACGGTGAGGCTGGAAATGCCATTGCCCAAAAATTATAATAAACACGACTACAATTTCTTGCATTTTCAATATGGTCACTACTCAAACACCATTCATATACAAAAGAAATGAACCATAACTATACTATTGTGTTAACCTAGCTAAAATTATGAAGATTTCATTAATTCAAACGAAAACCAATCCTAATTTTGAAATAGGAGGAAAAAACAAAAAAAAACCAGAAGCATAGAAACCCTCAATTTTGCTTCAATGCTTTGAAAATACCAATATCCTCGCTTTGCTATTGAGGATGAAGCTCCTCATGTGGGACCTTGGTCCACAAGCCCTCCTTGAGATGAGCCTTGAAGCATTTAGTTGTCCCGTAACTCAATGAGCTGGTTCAGAGTTTTACAAAAGGCGGGCATGGCTTTGACACAGGAGAAAACAAAGTTCAGTATGGCTTTGACACAGGTCTGTGTTTTTGCAGACTCTTAGTGGCTCTATACAGTATCTTCTGAGATTGATTGAAACTTGGGAACAAGCTCCTTTCATTGCCCTTGGGACCATGTCAAAAGTTTAGGAAATGTCTGCACAGGTCAAGCGTAGCATCGAGCGAGGGCAAGCGTCGATCTGTTGGGTCGCATCATATACCGGTCTAATCAATTGGATGGGTAAGATTGTTTTCATCGTTTAACACTTAAATCAAAGGCTCAGAAATGTACAAGTAACCCAAGAGGAAAGTTGATTTCAAAGCGAAATGCCTGACGGCGTAATTATGTATTAAACATAGTTTATGGTCCAAACGACATGCACCGCTCCAAGCCACAAGATCCACCGCTTCACCATGTTCACATGCCACGGTTCTAATGTGATACCACCATCGAAGTTGTAACTATATGCTGAGTTTGGAAACCATACAAAACGCGCCGAAGTTTAATGTATGAAATGGTTGTTGTTAATATATGACATATTTATTAAGTTTCATACATAGTTTCCACTGTGCCTAATGTAATGTTTTATGGTGCGGTTCTAAACAAATGTTAACAATAGAACCAAATTGTTATATGGTTATAAAACTGCGATATGTAATTTAATTCATTGTATGTTTTCCATTAGGGTTTTGTCACAAACATTATATATACATATAATGTTATGCCATGAGGGGGTAGAGAGAAGGACTGGGATTTGTGAGAAGAATTTTTGGAGCAACTTTGGAGATTTGGAGGTAGAACTTTGTAGGTTTATTCCAGGAGTTGTAAGAGGTATTTTTTAGTGCCGTCAGTTGCGTCGGATTCCTGAGGCCGAGAAGATCACTACTAGACTAGTTAGGAATTCCATTGATGTAACTTTGATATGTTGTATGGCTTCTGAAGTTTTATCAATATAAAAGGCCACCTCGTTGAAGACTGGACCTGGAGATGTAGGCTTTGAGATAGCTGAACTCTGTTATCAATTTATTGTGTCATTTTCTTTCGCACATGTTTATCATTCTATTATTTTACTGCAACATTATTATTCAGTTCTCCATGCTTTACAGTTTATGTGATTAAGTCGTGTTCTAATAATTCATGCATTAACTTGTTTTTGAAACATAAGCAAATCACAATTTCAATTAAAGATATTTGTAGGGATCATTTGGTATAAGAGAAGGTTGTTGATAACTGTGATTTGAAGTGTGCATGATCACCAGGAGCAAATTAAAGCTTGGTGAAGGAGAACTTGTTGAAGGAGATCCAGAAGTTAGCTCGAGAAGAAGGGCAACTTGAGGAGAAGAGATGGCTGAAGAAGGAAGCGGTGATCATCCATTTGGATCTGATGTAGGCTTCGTGGATGATTTCATGACCTTGTGAGCCATGGTTGAAGAAATGTATCGAGAATTTAAGAAAGAAAAAGGTGAAGACACAAAACCTAAAGATGAAGAAGGACAACCATCACAAACTGGAAAAGAAGATGAAAGTGATAAAAAAGACCCTATCACTTCTCTCCTAAATCCATCTGAAACTTCGAAACCGCTATTGAATCTCGATGTTAAGTTCGAGTTACCCATGTACAAAGGAGAAGTTGATGCTGAGAAGCTTGACAACTGGGTCAGGAAAATGGAGGTTTACTGTAGCGTGCAACATATTACTGAAGATGAAGTCAAAATCAGACTAGCATTGCTTCGTTTAGAAGGCACAACATTGATCTGGTGGCAGAGTAAGTTATAGAAAGGCACTCAGCATATCAGTAAGATTTTTCCATCATGGTTTGATTTTATTACTGCACTTAGAAAGCAATTCTATCAATTAGGATATAAGGAAAAAGCTTTAATAGAAGGGCGAGGACTAAAAGCTAGGAAAGGTCATTCAGTGTAGGAATATACATATGAGTTTCGTAAGAAGGCATTGATGTTATATATTCCTTTGTATACTCAAGAAACTCTAATGAAAGAAATAGGAGGATTACCTGAGTATGTTCGAAATATTGTATGTATGTTCAGTTCTACTAACTTGGATGAAGTGGCAGTACAAGCAACTTACATTGAAGCAGGTAAGGTGGGAGTTGGGGTATCATCATAATCGATAGCTAGAATGGAGAGCAAGGGAAAAGGGAAAGTGAAGAAAGAAGCTTCGGCAAGAAGGAGGTTGAAAATCTCTCTTGTAAGCATTGCAAGAAAGAGGGCCATCACGAGGATGATTGTTGGCAATTTCATCCCGAAATGAAATCGAAGTGGATCATAAAAGGGAAGCAAAAGGTTGTAGAAACAATGAACTGTTGGACCTAGGGTCAGATTCAGGCAATGAGACACAGATTGCATAATTGATTATGACTGGTAAATCCAATGAAGGTAATGATTCTAGTAGTTCTAGAGGCAATTTATTTCATATAAGGGTTGTTATGAAACATACAAAGATCGACACATTGTTAGATAATGGACCTCAAGCTAACCTAATTTCATAAAAAGTGGTTAAGAAATTGGGATTGAAAACCATAAAGCATTGTAAACCGTATAGTTTAATTTGGACGAGAAGAAATCATAAATTACTTGTAACTGAGAAATGCATGTTACCGTTTGCAATAACTTGTCAATTTAAGGCTAAGGTGATGTGTGATGTGGTAAAACTAGATACATGTGGGATAGTTTGGGTAGCTTGTATTTATATGATAGAAAAGCAATCTTTTACAAGGAATATAATCAATATCACTTGTTCAAAAAAGCAATTGAATATGTTGTACATTCTCATCACAGAAAAGCAGATAAATCTCTTTTTATAGTTGAACAATTAAAGCAAGCAGCTTATGCCAACAAATATTTTGTTGTGCAATCTAAAGAACCTAAGCAAGAGATCATTAAAATTAATCACAAACAAAAAGACACGCTTGAGGATCTAAAATTGTACATCAACAAGAGTTGCAACATGATAAGTTGAGCTTTGTTTCAACTATGAAAGGAAAGTAGGGTATGGTTTCATCTATGTCAATACTTTCAATGTTAATGTTATTAATGGGTTTATTACTGTTTAGTGGTGCCTGGATATTAGCAACAAATATGAATGTAGATGTGGGTGAAAAAGGACTTGATATATTCTCCAGTTTGTGTGTTTTGTTGACGGTTGCATGGATGAGTAAAGTGTATAGGTTCATGACAGGGTGGAAAGATATCGGCCAAGTGGGAAAATGGAACCCACATTTGTTTTATGGAAATTAAGCCTTTTGGTGGTCCAAAAGGTCTTAGTAGGGAGGAAATGATCCGAAATTGATCAATGGATGATCAAGGATCTAGAAAAAGACTAAAATTCAAAGTTACTGGATTCAAGTGAAAGTAGCATCATTGCATAGAGCTCGCAGAAAAGACTCCAACGCAACTTGAACGGACGCATTTGGCCTCCAAATAAATGAGAAATTACTTGTTGAAGTTTGTGACGAATCAATGCATGTCACATTTTTACTGCTCAACCCATAACAATTAACAATTATAATCGATAGGTCAAAGTCAACTTCAGTTTGGGTGCAGGTCTTCATTAAGGTATCAAGTCTCATAACACATACATGGTTTATGAAACATATAACATGTGGTATAAAGAAACCATATATTAAAACATATATTATGGTATTAAAATCATACATATATTAAGCCACATAAGATATATTAAACATGTAGTGGTGGCAAATGAATGGGAGCGGAATTTTAAAAGTCAAAACCTATGTTGAACGTACGTAATATATGGTCGGCACATTACAAATGGTTGAGAACCATATAATAGGCATATGTTAACGCTACCAAGGAGATAATATTAAAATTATATATTAAACATAGTTTATGGTCCAAACGACATGCACCACTCCAAGCCGTGGGATCCACCGCTCCACCATGTTCACATGCCACGGGTTCTAATGTGATACCACCGGCGGAGAAGTTGTAACTATATGCTAAGTTTGGAAACCATACAAAACGTGCCGACGTTTAACGTATGATATGGTTGTTGTTAATATATGCCATATTTGTATAGTTTCGTGCATAGTTTCCATTGCACCGAATGTAATGTTTTATGGTGCGGTTCTAAACAAATGTTAACAATATACCCATATTGTTATATGGTTATAAAAATGCAAAATGTAATTTAATTCATACCGTGTTTTCCTTTAGGATTTTGTCACAAACACTATATATATATATATGTAATGTTATGCCATGAGGGGGCATAAAGAGGGAATGAGGGTTGTGAGAAGAATTTTTGGAGCAGTTTTGGAGATTTGTAGGTAGAACTTTGCAGGTTTATTCTGGGAGTTGTAAGAGGTATTTTTCGGTGCCGTCAGTTGCGTCGGATTCCTGAGGCTGAGAAGATCATAGCTAGACTAGGTAGAAATTCCATTGATGTAACTTTGATATATTGTATGGCTTCTAAAGTTTTATTAATATAAAAGGCCTCCCTATTGAAGACTGGGCCCGAAGATGTAGGCTTTGAGATAGCCAAACTCCGTTATCAATTTCTTGTGTCGTTTTCTTTTAGACATGTTCGTCGTTCTATTATTTTACTGCAACATTATTCTTAAGTTCTCCATGCTTTACATTTTATGTGATTAGGTGGTGTTCTAATAATTCATGCATTAACTTGTTTTTGAAACATAAGCAAATCAGAATTTCAATTAAAGATCTTTCTGGGGATCATATGCTCACAAATAAAAGTGCTAAAATTCTTCTGAAACGAATGCCAAATCATAGATCTTGTCGTTCTGATTCTATTGATGCTTGAATCGCATAAATTTGACATCATATGAGAAATTTATCGCGTTTTGAAGTTTTTGACAAACAACTAAAAAGTCAATTTACAGGGTTGACTGGGCAGCTGATTGGGTACACTGTATGATGACATGTCACTGATGTTAGTAGGTGACTGTGCAGTATGGTGGTCAGACGAGCCAATCCCATGCTAACGTTTGGCATGATCATACAAGGGGAAATTAACAAGTTTTTATTGGTTGATAGGATTTGTTGTGAGCCGATTAGAGGGCACCATATGGCCCTCTAAGTTCATGCAAAATTGTGGTTATGGACCATCCTACCTCAGTGGGGTTTGACCCCTAGACCTCTAGCAGCACAAACCAATGTCTCACTGCTACAACGCAGTTGATTCTTGTTATATAACGACGAGCAGTTGTATTTGTTGTTAAATAATTGGCACATTCGGGGGAGGGTCGGGCCAACTAGCTTGCCCGACCGATCCAACCCTGGTCATATTATATAACACATGTCTGTGACAGAAGGAGAAAGGGGTGGGGAGATGGCCCCTAGCCTCGTTTCTATTGTTAACAATGAAACTATTTGTGAAGATAATGGGAGGGGCGAACGTGCGACACCCTGCCCACGCCCAACCTGCGGTCATATGCAACCTTACACGACCAAGATCAGAGGGTCGGTGGGCATGTGGCCTCTAGCTCGTCCCTCGGTCATATTGTATGCCACATGACCGACTCGAAGGTAGAGATTAAGGGGTCCATTGTCTAGATAAAAGTTTGATAATTGCACCTTTATCGATGGATTTGTTGCTGAACTTGCATGAATATGTCACTTTGCAGTTCCGCTAAAGGAAGAATTCATTGCCAATTTTGACAGAGGGCCAATTTTGCAAGACAATTAGTAGGGAAATGAAGAAGAAAGCCTAACTTGGCCATTTTTCAGCTTTTTTGAGCCTAATAAGAGCCTACACAGGGGTTTTTGGGTGTTTTAGACATAATGGCAGTGTTATTTTTGTGATTTGAGCATTGTATGTTTATGTAATTTGACATTTGAGCATATAATTTAAAGGGCCAACATTGGAAGTTGGACTTGGAGATGTAGCCCAGGAGGGGTGAACTTTGTCATCAAATTATTTTTTTGTGATGTTGCATGTCATCTAATTTTCACTGTTAAAATCTGCAAAACTTAACTAAGTTTACTAAGTTTATGTGCTTTTGCAATTTCGATCCATTTCCCACAAGACATAAACAAGCTTGCAAAATTCTACAAGAAACCTTCAATTTTTAATTTTAGATCAGTTTGGTATCAAAAAATGTTTTTTTTGAAGGTTTGATAGTTTTTGCAAGTGTTTTCTTGAATGATTATAAGGTCTAAATTAAGAAGAGGAAAATTAGTGCTTGAAGAACCAAACCCTCAAATTGGTTCAAGGAGGTCACAAACTCCACAAAATCCACCAATCATGGTACATGAAGAAATACGGGAGCTGATGTATGAGGATGAGAGAGATTTTAGAAAGGATTTATATGATATGTCTAAGATGGTAAAAGTGTTTTACAATGGGAGGACAACAAAGTTGCAAGGAGAGAGTTCAAACCATCCAAAAGGTAATGGTGGTGATTGGAGCAAGCCTCCACGTCCACCTCCTCCTTCACCTCCATCTACACCTCCATCCTCACCTCCTTCATCTCATAGACCTAATCCTCCTCCATCTCCAAAATAACATGCTAACTATCCTTTGATTAAGCTTGATGTCAAGTTTGAATTGCCTATGTATAATGGGGAAGTAAACTTGAAAAGTTGGATAATTGGGTTTGTCAAATTGAATTCTATTGCAAGATTCAAAAGCTTGATGTTGATGTCACAAAGATACAACTTTCTTATCTCAATTAGGAAAGTGCAACCCTCATCTTGTGGGAGGTCAAAACTCAAGAAGATTTGAAGAAAAGTGGTAAAATTATCTCTTCTTGGAATGATTTTATCGCTGCATTAAGAAGACAATTTTATCCATTAGCTTACATGCAAAAAGAAATTAATGATTGGAAAATGTTCAGACATGCTAAAGGTTAGAGTGTCCAAATTTACACACAATAATTTAAAAGAAGAGATTTAATCTTGGGTGTTGATTTGTCTTCACAAGATACTCTCCTTAAATACATACGTGGATTACATAGTTATTTGAGACATACTATACTTATGTTTAATCCCACAAATCTAGATGAAGTATATGTTCAAGCATCTCATTTAGAATCAAGAGGCAAGAATGTTCCTCAAGGGACTAGAAAGAAAGCTTTCAAATACATAAACAAAGGAAAGGGGATTTTTTAAGGCAAATTAAAAAAGAATGCTGCAGTCAAGAAAGAGGGAGAGTAACTTACTCATAAATATTGTTCAAAATAAGGCCAAGATGAAGACCATTGTTGGAAATTACATCCAGAAATGAAACCAAATAAGTTCAATAACAAGGGGAAACAAAAGATTTCTATTGCAACTCAACAAGATCTAGGATCTGATTCAGGTGATGAAACCAAAATCACAACCATGGGAATGAAAGGTATAGCTTCTAATGCAAGTACTAGTTCTTCTAGTAAACCTATTGAGTCTCAAAATGATAAAGAAAACAAGTGAGATTTTTCATATTAGGGTCATTACAAAACATACAAAAATTGATACATTTTTTGATAGTGGATCCCAAGTCAGTCTTATATCTAAAGCAATTGTCAAGAAACTAAATCTAGAAACTACACCTCATTCTAAACCTTACCTTTTTGGTTGGCTATGTGATGATGCCAAATTACAAGTAATAAGAAAAAGTAAACTCAAATTTTCCATCACTACGAATTTTATAGATGAGGTAGAGCTTGATGTAGTACCACTTGATATTTGTGGAATTGTTTTAGGGAGCCCATACTTGTATGACCGAAAAGCCATATTCTATCATCATGAGAACAAATATCATCTTTTTAAAGATGTATTTGAGTATATTTGAGAACATTGCAAGAAGATGAACTTATCTCTTGTAAGTGCTGGTCAGATGAAAAGGCTTGTAAATGCTAGTAATAATTTTGTGTTGTTGATGATTAAAGCTAAAGATACTGCTAAATGTGAAGATTTCACAGGATGTGATTCTAAACTCAAGCATGAATTGGTTGAATTTGTTAACACTTATGACAAGATGTTTCAGGAACCTAAAGGGTTGCCTCCTAAAAGAGGAATCCAACATGAGATTCATTTGCAGCAAGATGCACCACTTCCAAATATTAGCATGTATAGAATGTTAGTTTTGGAGAAAGAAGAAATTAAGAAGAAAATTCAATAACTGCTTATCAAAGGGGTAGTTAGGCCAAGCACATGTCCTTGTGGGTCTCCTATAGTTTTGGTTCCAAAGAAAGATCGTACATGACACATGTGTGTGGATTTTAGAGCCTTGAACAAGATCACAGTAAAGAATCACTATCCTCTTCCTCGCTGTTGACGGTGCTAAAAATACGTCACCCAAGGGGATCTCCTTGATATGAAGTCCCAATTAGACCTCACACCTTTTGTTGTAGGAGTCCCATCCGGTAATGATGTACAATTTCGAAATCCTCAAAGATCTGCCTTAGCTCTAGTTGCTAGCACAGGAGAGTGATGCAATGGTATCTTCTAACAACAAGATGAGTGTGCAACGTAACTGTGTCAAGGTTCAATTACTGCAAAATGGGGGGAGAAAGGTGAGACTCTAACTAAGAGGTAATAGTACCACCCAGGAAGAGACACATGTGAATCAGAAAGGCCTATCCAACATCCAACGGAATAGTCCATAGCAGATGCGACAATCGTTATAACCACTGAACATGGAAATATCCATTTACCATCCAGCGGAGTAGTCTAGAGAGGATGTGACGGTCATTACAACCGATGAGTAAGGAAAGGTATGTCTAGTATACTGCGGAATAATCCACAAGGATGAGACAATAGTAACATTCATTACAAATGCTCCCAACAAGATAAGCACTAAAACAACCAAAATAGTTCAACTATCTTAATACATGTGAAAATGAACATGAAATACAAATGCTCATAGAATAGTCTTACAAACATCCATAAGTCATGCATGGAAAAGTGTTGGCCTGAAAAGGCTTCTGTAATTAAGAAAAAGTTCCAGTACACATATTTACATTATACATCACTAGCCCTAGTAGCGGGACATTAGAGCCACTCCTTGCTCCTCAAAGAATTAGATGAACTCTCTATGGTTTGCAGGAGGAGCCAAGGTGAAAAGTCATTTGCTCATATAATGAGGGTGTATTTATAACCAAGGGGTGATGCCTGCCCCTTGTGACTCTTTGACTACCCTCAATGACTGTTCAACTTCCTATGACTTTTCAACTAACATGACTCTTCATATTCATGTGTGTCCATTGGAATTTCACTTTAAAATACAATTGATTTATAATATACATGGCCCACCATAGTGATGTGGCATATGACAAGTCGTGACATGACTTGACATGACGTTGCTAACATGGACTGGCTTGATGATGTGGCAATGTCAAGCTATTGTTGTTGATGAGTGATAGATGTGTTCTTGGATGTGCTTTCTCTTCTCCTTTGCATAGCTTGATGGTGCGAGGTATCCAATGATCTTCGGTCTTGGATGGTGGTTGCAAACTTGTGTCCCTTTGCTTTCTATTGATAGGTTCACTCTTGTGTTCAACAACTTTTCCTTCTTCATCATCTCACCATGACTTGAGAGTTTACATGTTCCTACAATTCACTCATGACGGGACGACATCAATTTGAAAACACCCTAGTCTGAGATGATCCATTGTTATCCATGAATTGAGCATGGGACAAGTAACAGAATGGGAGAGAGGGCCCACTAACTACGCATTGCACAGTTCTAGGTGATAGGGAGAGGGCTTGATCACTGAGACAATGCAAAGCGTGGCTCATGCTTGATTGAGGAACTTTCCAGCACAGTCTCCATTGGGGAGAAAAATTGCACAGTGGTTATTGGGAGTCAGGATTGCATAGTTTAGGCAGACAATGGCTAATGTGGGATGAGACCCTAGGAGACAGGTCTGCATAGTTTCCAAAGGCAACAAGGACTGGTCAACAGAGAGGCCTGAAGGACAAATCTGCACAGTTCTTGAGGATAGTGAGCTCCGATTGACGGAGGACACTGGGGGACACTTTGCGCAGTTCTCGTGGCCAAGGGAGGTTGGGCTCTCTACAAATTGTGGGTTTTCAACATGCAAGGGGAAAAGGTTGATGAATAAAAGTGCGAAATTCGTAGTTCAATCCAGATTGGAAGACTGCTGCGCAATTCTGGGAGTCAAGGAAGTTTGCTGAACTCTAGAATTGTGCAATGCAACTGCCCTGGAGGATAGTGTCTTCGCACTGCACAGTTCCATTCATCAAGATCACATCATTGAGGGTTGAGACTACATAGTGCGCAGTTCAGTCAGGGCCTGATGAAGCTGAGTTTCCCAGTCGAGAAGATTTCCAAAAATGGCTAAATGTGAGGGAAAAGATGGACTCGTGATGAACTCAAAATGTGATCACACACTTAGCATACTTCAATGACACGATAGACATAGACCATCAAAACAACAAGCAAAGCATTACCCTCTGAGTGACTGTCTCCTAACAAGAAACAACAAGTGTGATACTTGGGATAGAGTTTAGGACGACCACGATGACACTTGTACGGTAGTGCTCAAAATATTGTGTCTCAGTGTGACATGTTTTTACATGGCTAAGAAAACTCATATACACAAAGACCAACCTTCGAGACCACCAAAAAAAAGGTTCAAAAACATGACATAACAGTCAAAAATTGCAAAAGATGACAGTTGATCCTACAAGCGAAAGGGAGCAAGACACTTAGAGGAAACACATGGAACGACTTTCAATGCTCACAACCATTCATGTTATTGACAACATAATGATATGACAACGATAAGCATCCTTCATGCTACACTAAGAGGTACATTTCAAAAAGATGTT
Source organism: Pinus taeda (assembly GCA_000404065.3). NCBI lineage: Eukaryota > Viridiplantae > Streptophyta > Pinopsida > Pinales > Pinaceae > Pinus > Pinus taeda. Next base: position 44,901 of record APFE030401896.1, on the reverse strand, counting down.
ATTTGTTCTCCATACCTACCCTCCAAAGGGTCATGCATCAGATGGAGTCTTCATGCAATCCCAATCTTCTGTCATACCCCAGGTAACCATCCTTTCTCCTCAACTCCTTAAGTATCATCTAGCATGTCCTCCTTATTCATATCCCTCTTCATCATCTTGCCATAGCCTGGTAGAATTCCTATATATGTAATCCACTCATGACAAGATGACATTAGTATGATAAACCCCTAGTCTAAGATGATGCACTTGGAGGAAAAGGCTTGAAGGTTACATATGCGAAGTGCGTAGTTTAGAAAGGCTAGATGAAGCTAAGTTGTTAGGCAACCTCCAAAATTTGGCTAAGTGTGGGATCATTAGGACCGATGTGAAGAGTGAGAGAACTTGACTATGGCTACACACTTGAACACTTAATGATACAATATATATCATCCAAAACATATGAAACCATACTTCACTTAATGTAACAACCTTTGTGGCAACTTACAACAAGTGCAACTTCGACAATAGAATTTGTGAGGATAATGACAACACTTGTGTAATAATGTGTGAAACTTTGGAAATGAGTGTGAAACGTGTCTATATGATGAGAACAACCCATTTTCACAAATATTTCCCCTTGAAGCAAAACAAAATTCCCTTTGCATGACAAGTGATAATCCTCATGCGCGAAGATGACACATACTATATAAAGATAAAAGTGTGAATGAATCTTAAGATAAAAGAAGGGAGATTGAAATCATTAGCTTACTAATAAGTGACTAAGGAACAATTGATCAGAGGATCCATAGAAGGCTCCAAAATTCAAGTGTTTGCCAAAATTTTGGAGGGTATTGCAGCCGCTACAACACTTGGCAACACACTAGTAGAATCCGTCTTCTCTGTTTTGGTTAACTCCTTTCGTGCAAGGCCTTGGTTCTTCAAGGAGTAATGATTCATCATGCAGATTATCTTGGCCTTCCCAATTACCCCACAAATAGACATGGTCCCCCCTATACCTCCTTAGCTGAGCACAACATAATATTCAACATAATCATACTGTTTTGAGTTGGGAAGGGTAGTGTAACTTGCAAGCTTAAGATTTTCAGAGTATAGTTTTTCATCTCTGGTGTTGCTCCACTGCCAGATGGCCTGGACAATACCCGTCAGAGTCACGCAAGAACACAAGCATTGCTCCATTGCCAGCGAGGCTGGAAAGTACCCCGATGGAGTTTCCTGCTTCAGCTCTCTGTGCAGGAAGCCTTTTTCTTCTTTCATTATTATTTATTTATTTAAAGAGAACTGTATGTTGACACTTATTTATTTTGGGGCGGAAGAGGGATCCCAACTTATTGAGAGTAGGAGAGGTTGTTCCTTTAGAGAAGCATATAAAGAACTATGATTTAGGTTTTCTCCTTTATATTTCCCCTTCTCCATTTCTACTAGTTGGATAAGCTTGAAAAAACCAAAGTAAAAAACTAGGTATAGGCATGAGGTTCCCAAACTAGACATAGGTTCATGGTTGGACCAAAGATCTCCTTACAAATGGATCGTATTTTCCACCATAACTTCATTGGCCAAAATATACAACCAATTACAAGGAAGACAGACACATGACTGGCCAAATGTTGAAGTGTCGCAAGACTCTTTATAGTTTGACCATACACATACTGAGAAGTCAAACTAGTCCAGGCACAACACTTATTCGTGTGTAGAAAGAAAAAAGAAAAATCAATAAGAAAGGAAAAGAAGATGAGAAGAAAGAAACACACAACAAAGAAACAAAACTAGAATACAAGAAAACAAAATGGTTAAAGCAAACATGATGTAGAATTAGAATAAGGAAACGAAGACAAACTACAGAAAACGAGTGCAGAATAAGTGCAAGAAAGGGAAAGCTAATGATGCAGCTAATCCTACTCCTAACCTAACATCTAGAAGGTCGGGGTTACTTGTAATGAAATTTCCAGTGAAGCCACCATAGTCGTTCCTGACCTGCATCCACAAAGATAGGATTAATTAAAACAGATGTAAAGTGATGTGCAACAAAAGTTGGCTCAAGAAGAAGGACAACTCGAGGAGAAGAGATGGTTGAAGAAGGAAGCGGTGATCATCTGTTTGGATATGATGTAGGCTTCGTGGATGATTTCATGACATTGTGAGCCATGGTCGAAGAAATGTATCGAGAATTTAAGAAAGAAAAAGGTGAAGACGCAAAACCTAAAGACAAAGAAGGACAAACCGTCACAATCTGGAAAAGAAGATGAAAGCGATCAAAAATACCCTATCACTTCTCTCTTGAATCCATCTGAAACTTCGAAACCGCTGTTGAATCTCGATGTTAAGTTCAAGTTACCCATGTACAATGGAGGAGTTGATGCTAAGAAGCTTGAAAAATGGGTCAGGCAAATGGAGGTTTACTGTAGTGTGCAATAGATAACTGAAGATGAAGTCAAAATTAGACTAGCAGTGCTTTGTTTAGAAGGCACAACATTGATCTGGTGGCAGCGTAAGTTATAGAAAGGAACTCAACATATCGGTAAGATTTTTCCATCATGGTTTGATTTTATTTCTGCACTTAGAAAGCAATTATATCCATTGGGATATAAGGAAAAATCTTTACTAGAAAGGCAAGGATTAAAAGTTAGGAAAGGTCATTAGGTGCAGGAATATACAGATGAGTTTCATAAGAAGGCGTTGATGTTAGATATTCATTTGTATACCCAAGAAACTATAATGAAATACATAGGAGGATTACCTGAGTATGTTCGAAATACTGCATTTATGTTCAGTCCTACTAACTTGGATGAAATGGCAGTACAAGAAAATTACATTGAAGCAGGTAAGTTGGGAGTTGGGGTTTCATTAGAATCGATAGCTAGAATGGAGAGCAAGGGAAAAGGGAAAGTGAAGAAAGTAAACTTTGTCAAGAAGGAGGTTGAAAATATCTCTTGTAAGAATTGCAAGAAATAGGGCCATGATGAGGATCATTGTTGGAAATTACATCCTGAAATGAAACCAAAGTGGATCAGAAAAGGGAAGCACAAGGTTGCATCAACAACGAAACTGTTGGACCTAGGGTCAGATTCAGGGGATGAGACGCAAATCGCATCATTGATTATGACCGGTAAATCCGATGAAGGTAATGATTCTAACAGTTCCAGAGGCAATTTATTTCATATAAGGGTTGTTATGAAAAATACAAAGATCGACACATTGTTAGATAGTTGTTGGAGAGGTAAATCCCCTCTACGGATAGAGGCGATCCCTACTAGCCCAGAACGGGTCTAGCAACAATCAATCAATGTTACCATGCAAGCTCCTAGTTGCAATTAAAAAGTGGGTAATGAACACCTACTTGGATTCCAGCGCTATTGTTTGATGAAGAGATGCCGCTCTCACTCCTTTGCTCTGGTCGGTCACGATCCTCCACTATCCTCGTGGATGGACACCTGCACATGCAAAGAGAGAACAAACACCAGCGTGAAATCTAGTAAAAGCAACTATACATCAGTCAGAAAGGATGTAATTCACATTAACCATTATAAGACAAATGAGAATGGAACCATAACAGTAGTCATCTATCTTTTATTAATAAAAAACGGAGAAAGGTACAACCAATGTTATGACGCTGAGTCCTTCTCAAGAGGGTCCAGCCAGCAAGTCCCATAAGCATTCATCCTTGGAGGTAGATCTCCCAAGACAAACAACTCTCTCTCTCACATAAGGCAACAAGACTTCATAACCTTCCTTAAGCTCTCTAGCAATCCACACTTAACACACCAAATTCCTATTAAGAATAGCACTAATGCACTATGAATTCCTCTATGTCCAAAGCTATATGTCAAAAACTAGCTGCTCATGGCAATGGTGGAGGCTTATATAGGAGAAGGAGTCTCCATGAATAGTGAAGGGATGAGCTTATCTCCAAGAAAGGTGGCTCATAAGACGAACAGACATGCCATAGAAGCGAGGGCGACCTTTACAAATCCAACAACCAGGTCTGGAGTCATCTGGAAGGCTGGCTGTTAGAACAAACTCGCCCAAATAGGATCAGTGCGGGTGCATAACTGGACTGGCATGCTGACATCGCATCCCAATAATAGAAGAGGTCCGGTCAGTGCGACTTAGTAGAAGCAAAGGGTGCGCTGGCTATGAAATTCGATCAGCGCGGAAAACCCGTGTGCTTCTGCGCTGGAAGCGCATCAGTTGCACTATCATCCACCAGTCAGCGCGGTTATTTCAATAACAGACACGATGATCCAATAAACTTAGGCAAAGAGGGTTTTTTGGCCATTTTAGAGAGCATGAGCATGATGGATTTGATTTCATGACACAGTAGGGAGACTGACAAGGAGACAGTGACATTTTACTGTGTAACAATGCGTCAAATATAATAGATCAAAATCACACAAAGATACTTCTCTTCAAGCCTTAAGATCTTGACCCATCGATAGAACTTATCCTTCTTCTAGTGCTTAGATTCCTCCTTGATTCAGATCCAGCTATACACCATAACCCAATGACCAGTATTCTAGATCTTGCTCTTCATAAGATATTCAATCCTTAAGTGTCTTTGCCTAATGATCTCCTTCCCCTTTTATAGTCTTAGGCCTTGGTCAATACCATGGTCCAAAACCACTTAGAACCAATACTTGGGTCCAAATAGCTAGGTCAACACTTTAGACGAGATACCATGGTCAAAAAACCATAGGTCCAAATAGCAAGTACCAAAAACCAAGTCTTCTAAACTATACACACTTTTCTGAGCATGAAAGTTCATGTATACGCATACGTGCCTTTTGGTCTGTGAATCTGCATGTATACGTGGCTTGGTCAATGGGAACCTGCATATACCTCCTTTTCCTTTATTCTGAGAGTCTATGAACCTGAACTATCATCTAAGTGACTTGTCGAGTGAGTTTCCATCAAGGACAATACCTGTGCCATAGCACCGAGCCTGTGTCATAATGCCAACAATCTCCCCCTTTGGACTTGATGGCAACCCCAAGTCACTCAAAGTCATTCTCCCCCTTTGTCATCAAGCGCAAAGGGTTATGCTCCCCCTGAGTACATGCTAAAATCTCTGCTCTGTTGTGTTGTCCATGCTCCTCCTGACTGTAGGCAAGGTCTACAAAAAGATGTTCTATAAGAAAGAGCATGACTCTATACAACATAAATGACCTTCCTATCACCAAAGACTCATACATACATTCATCTCCCAACCAAGTGGGGATATACCAAAATTGACTCATCCACCCAACCACATGGGGATATACCAAAGATTTATACATGATAAAATAAGAATATTACATCATCCATCCTAGGCATAGTGGGGAAACAAAATAGGTCATTACATGACTTTGATAATAAAATAAATACTTTGATACAAATATCTAAGACAAGACTATGATAGTCATCAAAAACTATCACCAACAACATCTGTCAATCAACATACATGCCATTGTCACACGGAATGGGTTATACTTGCGGACAAATCTAACCTTCCTAGGAGTCTAAGACTCTCTAATGACAAACAAACCAAACAAGAGCTATCCTTCTCTAGATACACATCATTCTACGAGAATTCAAATGTTTTCGATCTTACCTTAGGTCCCACGCTTGTTGTAGCAGTCCAGCCTTGCGGATCCAGATGAGCTGCTCCTTCACTTTCAGACCTGCATACACTAACAAAGCAAACGATTACATAGCATCTGAATATTCATTATAAAACAAAGCATATCTATCATATTGACCAAGGAATACATGAAATAATTCATTAACAAATCATTGAGAAGAATGGACTTGTTTGTATTAAATAATCAAAGGAACCATTACAACCTGAGCCTTGGTGTTGTGCAAGCTCCTCCCAGGGTCCAGCAAGAGATTTCCTCTACTTTGACAAGCTCACCCACTCCCACTATGGCAACAAGGAAAGATAGTGATCTCTCCTCACAAGTCAACAATGGAAGTCCTAATTCCAGCAGCATTTACCCTTTAGAATGTTCAGCTTTCAACCTCCCCTCCCTTGGCCCAATGCCTGTATTTATAGTGTTCTAGAGGAAGTTATTCAGTTCCAACATCAATGGGATTCTCCCTCTTTTGGATGGGGTAGCTCCTCTCTTGATGGGATAAGTTCCTCTATCATAGGGATGCATGAACCATCTGGAGGCGCTCAATACACGTCAAACACTCTTCTAGAAGGCTCTAGAAGTGACCACAAGTAACTTTTTAAAGATAAAACTCGCGCCTTTTGACCTTTACAGGGGTACGCACCCATCCTTTGGCTTACAGAGCGTACAAGTACGCAGGCACAGTGTGTTTGGAGTGCGTACACGCAGGCAAGGTAGAGAGAACCTGCGTACCCAGATATAAACATGTTTTTAAGTGACTTTCTCTCTTTTTGAAGTTTGACATGAAGAGCAGAGGTATGAGGCTTGACAAGGAGGATAATATGACTATTGATGGAGCCATATTAACTGCAGATAGTCATGGTGACAAATTTCAGTGTAACAGATTGCCGCCTAAAGTACGAAGCCTGTAATAGATAAGGGTGTTAAATCATATAGGAAGGGTGAAGTACTTTATCATTTTGAGGATCATCTTGTGGAGAGCCCAGTCAGAACCTGCAATTTTCAACACAAAATA
>APFE030401896.1:5695-33713 GCA_000404065.3 Pinus taeda | reverse complement strand
GTAAAAATCATTTTTACCATTTTACCATTTTGAGCCTTGGAGAACGTTGTGGAACTACAAAGTTGACGGAGAAAATTCTTCATCGTGCGGACACCATCCTTCCGACAGCTGATTCCAGGTAGGTTCCTCTTGCCTTGTGCTTTATTTTAAGCCTATTTTTAAGCATTTTCACCGTGGGATTTGGCCACTTGGCCAAATTCTTTGAGCGTTGGTGCGCTCTCGGTCAGCGCGGATTTACCCATCAGGTCCGCGCTGATCGATTTTATCAACACACACCACTTTTCGGGTCAGCGCGGAAAACCCGTGTGCTTCCGCGCTAACCCAGAGAAAATACAAAGGGCCGCCATTATCAGCGCAACTGTTTTAAAAACAGTCGCGCTGGCGCCGTGAAAATTGGTTTTTAAGAATTTGAATGGATAATTTTCAAAAGCTGGCAATCTAATGCTTTTGGGTGATAATGCAGGACACAATGGCCTTTGTGTGGCAAGAGAGGGCCCATGACAATGAAGATATTGCCGCTTTTGCCGATGCCGGATGCCGAAATGCAATGCGGGCATGCGGTTTGCTAAAATTCTTTCTCACTCCACGCTTGAGGGCACAGCCAGACCTCCTAGAGCTCTTGATCAGAGCTTGGAACCCAGTGGATGGGAAATTTACGATCTGAGGCCGTGACATTGAGTTCGATTCCACGGATATCTATTTTTTGACCGGATTGTCACGCCGGGGTGTGATGCCCATCCTGGAGGGGCAGCGACCCAGCGGCGAGATGCTCGACCAACTCATGGCTCGAGTGTGCCCACAGGCACACAAGACACGGAGCGGGAAAGCAAGCATTCCATCAGTGGGTGCTGGTGACATGGTCCTTCGTACTATACTCTTTCTAGTGACGCGGGCAACAGGCAGTCTGGCCAATCATGAGGCCTCAAAGGCCAACCTATTGCTAGCTCTCGAGTGTTTATAGCCCACAGTTTTCAACTGGGCAGCAGCTGTGACAACTAGCATGAAGAGACAATTGAGTAACTGCCGACGTGGAGAGTCGAAGCAGTTTGGCTATGGATCGCTCTTACTCCCGCTCATGTTTGAGCGGGTGCCAGCCCTTCAGTTGCAGACCATGGTGGTGGATTCGCCTAACAGTCCACGAGAGACGAGGGCCACCAAATGGGCCCGGGTCATGCCACGTGGAGGTGGCGGTCGCTCAGTGTCGTGGGGCGTTTTCTTTCGAGAGTGGCTAGATCGCCAGGTTATCTTTGTCGAGGACCAGCCATATGGCGATATCGACTTTCGCGGTGATCCCAACCTGCCACTACCTGTGGGAGAACAGTGGGACGATGGAGGTAACACACTTGATCTCTTTTTGATTTTTTATCTTTTGTAATGTTTTTGAATTTTTCCATGTACATGCCCTAATAAACGCTATGATGTGCAGATGTGGGACCTATGAGACCCCTTGGCCTGGCCCCGGAGGCACGGAGAGATGGGCAAGGTGTCGCCATCTTGGCCTTAGCTCCTCCAGCAGGCGACATGACGGAGGCTGTGGTGCACAACCTTGAGGGCTTACTGGCAGGAGTCCCGGATTACCAGGGGATCGAGGAGGTCCCCATAGCTACACAGATCCATACAGTGGGTGTAGAACCCAGGATCCACCACCTTTTGAGGCAGGTGGCACGAGCGGTGGCATGCTACAGAGAGCATAACCTACCGTAGTAGACGCCTAGGTTTTATTTTCCACTGATGTTTTTTGAGAGACATACGTCTCAGATGTACTGAGGATGTCGGTTTTGTTCAGACATGTACACTTATTTTTTGAGCACCTTAGTGCGCCACACGATACATATATATATATATATACATGGTGTTTTTATTGTATCTTATGCTTCTCATGTTTTGTTAATTTACATATTACGCAAATGTCTGTCTAATACATAATTAGCCAATGCATCAGTTACAACATTAAGTCTTCTTGGAATGTGATGATAAGCAATGTAATCAAAATCTCTTTCCAATAACTTAACACGTAAATACAACCTTAAAATACGATGATCTCTGACGGAATATCGTCCGTTGAGCTGGTGGACTACAAGCTGCGAATCTAGGTTTACAACCAATGAGCGGATTTCGAGATTAATCGCCTCGGCTAATAATTCAATTACAGCACTATATTCAACTACATTGTTTGTTGTACAACCTAGACATACACCTTGAATATCTACTACCTCACCATGAGGATTGTAGATCACCCATGCCACAGATGACAGATTGCGAGTACTGCGGGAAGCACCATCAGCGAAACCAACATAAGGTGATCCAGACGTCTGTTCAAGAAGCAAAAGACACAATAAGCAGCAATCACACCGACACACTAAGACAAAAATCAAGTGAACACGCACACACACAAAAAACACTGTGAAAAAGCATATGCATGTAAAAAATAAATGAGAGAGTGCCTGGACTCAGGCGTAATATTTCTTAAGATACAGCACATTACGGGGTCTGTCCAGGGGATTGCCTTCATAATCGATCAGCTCATAAGCACCTTTTTGTAGAACTCTTTTTACAATGTAGGGCCCATGCCACATTGGCTCGAGTTTTCCTACTCCTAGCTTATCATTAGCATGATCGTAGAGCAGTACCAAGTCTCCTTCGACGAAAGAGCGGGGATTAAAAGAGTTATCGAAGTGAGTTTTCACTCACTTCTTTTGAGCTTCGAGCTAGGGAGGCTAGACGACGTGTCTCGTCTAGTCGTTCCAAGTAAAGAAGTCGCTCTTCTATATGAGTAGTCTCGGGAAGTAACTCGACGGCTAATTTGAGTAAAGGAATCTCACACTCAATGGGAAGGGTTACCTCCAGCCCATGTACTAGCTGAAAAGGGGTGAACCCGGTGGCATCCTTCACGGAGGTCCGGTAGGCCCACAACGCGGAGAACAACATCAAATGCCAACTAGACTTGTGCATGCCAACAGTTCTCTGAAGCATCGTGACCAAGACTTTGTTCACAGCTTCAACCTGACTGTTTGCCTGAGGATAGTATGGAGTGGAACTATCATGCCTAAGTCCAAGTTGGGTTGTCAACTCGGCCATCATATGATTACGGAAATGTTTTTCGTGATCAGTGACAATGGCTTGTGGAACCCCGAACTGAGAAATAACATGGTTGAAAAGAAACTGCGTCGCCGTATGACCGTCTTCCGACAATGTGGGCATCGCCTCGGCCCATTTTGTAAAGTAATCTACAGCAACGATGATGTAACCATGCCCCCCGGCCGAGCAAGGGTTACATGTCACATAATCGATGCCCCATTTAGCAAAGGGGCCCACGGTCACAACGGGGTGCAGCGGGGCAGTGGGCGCACACATCTTCCGCTGGTAAATCTGGCATTTATGACAAGAATGGACGGCAAGAATGTAGTCCTTGAAAATGGAAGGCCAGAAGTAACCGGCACGGAGGATCTTTTGTGCGGTGGAATATCCAGACATGTGACCGCCACAAGCACCGTTGTGGCAGTGATTTAGAACTCTTTCAGCTTCTTCGAAGGTTAGACATCGACAAAGAACCGAATCAACCCCAAGGCGGTATAGGGTGTCCCCAACTATGCGATATGGATGAGCTTGGTGACGAATCCGTCGACAAGCGTCTTTCGAGGTCTTGGGGCGGAAGGAGGACGTCTGCAAATAGAAAATTATGTCCCCATACCATGGATCGAGGGTGCTGATAAGGAAAAGAGTTTCATCTGGAATAGACTCCTCAATCTGCGAGGAAGTAGCGGCGGATGGCAAAGAGCACAAAAGTTCAGCAAAAACGAGTGATTTCTTGGACTTGGCCGTAGTAAATTCCAAGTCGAACTCTTGGAGGATCACGATCCACTTTGATTATTTGCCCCCCAACAATTGTCGTGAAAGAATGTAGGTCATGGGGTTACAATCTGAAATCACCGTAGTAGTACGCAACAGAATGTAGTGACGGAAGCGTTGGACGGCGCAGACTGCGACGAGAGCCAACTTCTCGACATATGCATATCGAGTCTCCGTGTCTAATAAGTTGCGACTAAGGTAATAAATGACATGCTCAATGCCATCATCGTCGTCTTGAACCAAAACCATGTCGATAATAGTATCGGCAGCGGACAAGTAGAGTGTATAGTCACGATGGTAATTTGGAGGCTGCAACAAAGGGGTGGAAACCAGGAGGGTTTTGAGATGAGCAAAAGACTCCTCGGCTATGGCATCCCATCGGAATGGGGTGTCACGCTTCAGTAACCCTGTAGACTCTGTAATTGCCGCAAAGTAGCAGGGGGAGGAAGATTCACGATTGCCTCGACTTTAAGGGGATCCAAATGGATACCCTCTCCGGAGACGATAAACCCGAGAAGTCGACCAGATTCGACGCATAAGACACATTTGTGCGGATTTAATCGGATATTATAGTGTCGACAACGAAGAAAGATTTCACGAAGATGTGATGGGTGGTCCGCGCGCTTAGCTAAATGAGCAGGAAGATCATCCAGATAAGGTTGTACGATGTGTCTAATATCGTGGAAAGCATAAGACATCGCACGCTGAAAGGTAGCGCCGGCATTTTTAAGGCCGAAGGGGAGCTTTTTATAAGCAAAGGTGCCCCAGGGACAGATGAAGGCCGTCTTGTGTTGATCAGCCGGAGCAATGTTAATCTGGTTGTAACCAGAGAAGCCGTCCATAAAAGAATATATCTCGCTGCCCGCACACGCATCAATGAGTTGATCAATGAATGGTGTGGGGTAGTTGTCCTTTGGGCAAGCTCTGTTAATGTCACGGTAATCAATGCAGACACGGATGGTGCCCTGTTTTTTGTCGACAGGGACGATATTTGAGACCCATTCTGTCAGTGGGATGGGATAAATAAATCCCGCCTTAAGAATTTTTTCAACCTCTGCTTTGATGGCTGCTGCCTTACGGGGGTGCACGGGACGCAAACGCTGGCGAACAGGTTTGGCCCCGGGATACGTTGGTATCTCGTGCACTACTATAGATGGATCAATACCGATAATTTCTTCATAGGACCATGCAAAGACATCGCGAAATTCGCGAAAAAGTGCGATATAAACCTGAATCTCCTCAGGAGTGCAGGTGAATCCTATGTAAATGTTCTCGACAATCCCTGCCTTAACAGAGATGTCGATAGGTTGCGTCTGCGTGATGTTCCCTAAATTCCCTTCGGACGATGTGTGATAAATCTGAATGGGGGTTTGAAGGGGTTGAGAAGGGAGACATGGGGCAAATTGCTCAAGACAAAGCAGTGTTTCCCGAAAGGTAGGGAGAAAGGAGGAACGATGATGAAGAGGAAACCATGGACATTCGTCCAGAGACATAGTCTCTATGATAGCCTCATCGGAAGGAAATATTTCCTTCAATGGATCCGAGGAGGTGTATTCTCCTAACCAAGGGGGAAAATCATCTGAGTCAAGAGCCCCACTCGTGGCGGTGGGTTGATCATGAGAGGCCGATGCAGCAACAATTTCGATGTAGTTGAGCTCGGCTAGACTCAACGGAATCTCCTCACCCCAAGGTTCTATCTGGTCGATGGAAGGAAGGATCCAAGGATCAGAATGAACCAAGATCATGGAGATCGAGGCGAGGTTGGGAGGTGGGAGGGAAAAAACACCCATAAGGGTGGGTTCTTTGAAGAGCCCGACTCCCACACTTTCAAACGTAACGGAGGTATGCTCAACGAAGGGTATGTTTCCCTCAGAAGAGGAAGCAAAGAAAGAGAGCTGGTCGACCGTGACAATTTTCCCTTGATGGGGGAAACGAATGACACAGAAGAGGGATGAAGCCATAGCACGCATAGCGTACGTCTAGCTCTGGCCCAGAAGGAGGTTATATGTGAGATTTGCGTCCACAACCTCGACTTGTACTTCTACAGTCTTCCCTTCTAAGGTAATTGGTAGCCGTTGAAGGATACCATAAGGTCGAGATTCTCTCCCGTCGAATGCTTCCAAGGTCGTTAGGGATTGACTCAGCGTCGGAGACCCGATGGCTTTCCAACATGCAATAGACATAATGCAGGTTGATGCGCCCTCATCAATGACTGTACGATGGATCATTTTAGAATTGATGATGACTTGAATGAGGAAAGCGATCTGATGAGGCAGTCGAGGAACATGGCTCTCAAGTTCGAAGGTAATCAAATCTGAGTCCGCTGGGTCGATGCCACCTGTTGAGCTGGTAAATCCCCTCTGCGGACAGAGGCGATCCCACTAGCCCGACACGAGTCTAGCAACAATCACACACGCTACACGCAGGTTCCTAATTGCATAATTTAAAGATCGATCAGAACGGTCTACCTGGAATCCAACGCTATCTGTTGTTGAAGAAACGCCGCTCCCGTCCTTTAGCTTTGGCTGGTCACTATCCTTACACTCCATGTATGGACACCTGCACAAACAAAGAACAATCCAACACAAGCGTAAATCTAGTACATGCAATTATATATCGGTCAAGCAAGATATAACTCAATAATCATCAGAAGACACGTGAGTGGAACCGTAATAATAGTCGTTCATTATTCAATAAAAGAAGAGAAGGATTACAACCAAAAAGGCCTGACGTTGAAATCTCCTCCAACTGGGTCAGCAGCTAAACATGCCTTGCAAAGTGACTTCCTCTCTCAATATTTCGGCAGCATAACTCCTCTATAGCTCTCAATTTTTACTATCAATCCAGCATAATCTTAGCTCTCACAAAAAACTAGTTGGTTCAATGCAGGGTGATAGTTATTTATAGATGGAGGAGGAGGAAGTATTCATTGTATCCGGACACCTACTGAAGATTTGGCATTGTCCCAGAATAGCCTTTGAACTGGGTTGTCATGGATGAAAAAGATGACACTCGGCCACTTCCATGGGATTTTTCCCCAGAGAACTGCATGAGCAATGGAGGAAAAAACACTTCAGTGCACGCTGGCCAAAGATCATGACCAATTTTTGGTGGCGCGGGCTTTGTTCTGTGACAGAGCGTCCATGGGCGCACCCTCTTTGGAGGAACTGAGCCATTGGCACGGGTTAGACACTATGGACCCGTGCTAATGGAAAAAGGGCATTTTTTAGGGCTAATCTTCAAAAGGTGTCTTCAGGGATTTTGAAGTTCATACTTAGGAGAATCTAATGCAAGTGTTTTTAAGTTGTGTCACTGGTCACAGGTCCATGAATGTGTCCTCCAGTATGCGAAAGCAGGGGTAACAAGGACGGTGATCAACGGTGACAAATTATTGCGTAACACCACCAATGGCCGATAGCAGGGACTTCCTCTGGGGGGGGGAAATCTGAAGGACCTCTAAGGCGTACATAGCCAATGGAGCCTATGCTAAGTCCTCCATGATGCTATAGTGCTGGGCAGCACGAGCATTCGGGTTATAAGAAGACCTTCTGAGTACCCCTTTGGGAGGGGGTCGGATTGTCGTCTCAGTACTTGGTCTCTCGATATGGAGGGGATCGGAGCTGGATGAAGGAGCACTTGAGGGAACCTCTGGCTCCTTCCTGGTAGACGACGGATACTCCTTTGCTCGAATTGTTATATGAACAGGAATAGTTCCAGCCATGAAGACCTGGGAACCGAAGGGAGAAGAAGAGGGGTCAGCCACCATCTGAGTATGCTGAGAGGGGAAGGGTTCTTTCAAAACCGTAGGGACCCCAAGAGCACCTTTCAACAAACAAATAACCTCGGACCACCTAGGGCAGTCCTTAGTGTAGTGATCTTCCTAAAAAATGAGACAAGGATACTTAGGTTTGCGTTTAGCTCCTTCCTCGGCGGGAGGTTTAGAGGATTCCTGTTTGGGTTGCTCGGATTTATTTTTCCCTTTCCCTTTTTCCTTTTTCTTTCCTTTCGAGGCCTTGCCCGCCGTGGTGGACTGGACGGCGTTGACCTCGGAAGTGTTACCAGAATTTACAACACCCTGGGGATTGTTTTCTTCAGATGCACTTGACTTTTTCTTCCCAGGATTTGATGATTTTATAGAGGCCTGGTTTACAGAGCCAATGACTCCATCAACATATGGCTTGGGCGGAGCCTTGGATGTACCGGGCCTGGGGGCGTCCGGAAAGTACTCATACAAAGTACCAGACTGAGAATAAACTAAGTCTAGGTATTGAGCGCGTGCGATCGCTTGCTCTTCAGTTACACAGGCTCCCATGGCAATGTCCCGCGCAATCTTGGGGACAAAGGAAGTCGTAAACCAGTCGGTGAGGAGTTGATCAGGTATCCAGAACTTGATCAACCTGCGACGCCTTCTCCATTCATGGATATGATCGGAGATATGTGTAGCAGTATCCTGCTTAAGAGAAGTAAGGAGGTGAGTCCCCGTCTCATACCGAATGGGTAACTGAAAATGAGTAAAAAATGCCATGGCCAACGAATTGAAATCTTGGAATGACACTCAGGTCAATTCAATATACCATTTAGCTGCCGAACCAGTGAGGGTCCTCTGAAAGAGGCGAAGCTGAATCGAATCATTGAGCCATGAATTTGACAACACCATAAGTGATACGTCATCACATGAGCTTGAGGGTCCTCCCCAGCCTTCCCATCAAATTTGGGACAGTCACTAGGTATCTTAGTTGGAACTAGTGGCCATTGTGGATTGTACAGAATGGGATCATTCGTCAGCTTCGACACATCGGGCAGCTCCAACATCGCTAGAAATGGTAGCTGCGGATTAAAAGACATTAGTCCCGGATACGAAGTAGAACCAGAATTCCATCCAGTTCTTGGTTGCCCCCATTGCCCTTGTCCCGATGGGCCAGGTCCAAATGGGCCTTGTCCAGAAGGATTTTGACCGTAGGGGTTATTTCCAGAACTAGGTTGGTGATTCTGCCCCCTAGCGCCCCATTGGTTACCATACTGGCCAGCAGGTTGTTGATAATTTTGATAGGGATTACCCTACGGCTGTTGATAATTTTGGTACGGGGTATATTGATTTTTCCCTTGGGTTTGCTGGTATCCGTACTGAGCCTAAGAACTAGGCGGCATTTGATGACCAGATTGGGATTGATACCCACCTGAATGATGGGGTTGGGATTGGTACCCACCCGAATAAGGAGGCTAGGCCTGATACCCGCCTGAATAAGGAGGCTGGGATTGATACTCGCCTGAATAAGGAGGCTGGGATTGATACCCGCCCGAATACAGAGGCTGGGATTGATACCCGCCCGAGTACGGAGGCTGGGATTGGTACCCGCCCGAGTAAGGAGTTTGGGATTGGTACCCACCTGAATACGGAAGCTGGGATTGATACCCACCTGAAAGAGGATGCTAGGATTGATACCCACCTGAAAGAGGAGGTCGGGATTGGTACCCACCTGCATGCTAAGCCCTCTGGTTAGGAGGTTGTCCTGGTCAGATTTGAGACAGTCCCGTTCGCCCAGAAGGTCGAGCTTGCTGAGTGAGGGGCTACCCTTGTGTAACCGAGGATTGTCCTTGTTGACCAGATGGTTGCTGAGCGGTAGGCTGGCCTTGCTGTACGTAAGGCTGGTCCCCTTGCCCAGAAGGGTTACCTTGCTGGCTTACGGGTTGACCTTGCTGTCCATAAGCTTGTCCCTAGTTCCCATAAGGTTGCCCCGAAGGGTAGCCTTGCTGGGTAGCGGGTTGACCTTGTTGAGCATTGGGTTGTCCCGGGTTTCCAGAAGGTTGCCCAAGATATGTAAAAGCTGGACCACTAGAGACCAAAGGTTGTCCCTGATTGGGTTGTCCTTGTGGGCCTCCCTGTTGACCTAGGTAATTCTGGCCAGCATATTGCTGCCCATGATTAGGCTACGAGTAGGGCTATTGACCCTGGTAGGGTGGTCCTTGCTGTCCTTGTCCCTGATGGTACTGGCCACCACCATAGCCGGTGGTACCCCAAGCCACGTTCAACGGAACGGAAACCTCATCATAAGGTATTTCAAGAAAGGAGGTAAACAAATAATGATTCTTAGGATCATAATACGAGCCTTGCCCATCTGGGCTCTGGACATTACGCAAGTACTGAAAATATGCCTCCTTTGCCGTCATATGATCGGAAGCAGGAGGGAGCACCACTTGTGGGGTGCATGACTCTAGTAGCATGCGTCGATGAACCACTCTGTGCTGGACCTCGAGACGGGCCTGCAGCAGAAGTGACAGCAGATGATGCTGTGACGTGCTAACAACTAGAGTTGACACTGCGACACAAACGGTCGGGTTGGATGGGACTGCTGTAACAGTAGTATGGTGGACTTGGGAAACAAACGGTCCTGTGGTAGGGACGACGTTTTGATCCCAAACGAAAGAGGAAGCTGCAGAGTTCATAGCATCCCTCAATGATCTATAGCGTGCCGGCACCGTGATACCCAAAGGTGTAATGGTGTAGGGCGTAGAGATGATGGGGGATGTCAAATGGGAGTATCTATACTCGACATGACAGACGGGCCACTCAACACAGGAGAAGTGTCGCCCATATCAGAAGAAGCCATCGGAGATGGGACACGACAGGAGTGGCAGGAAAATCCTCTTCAGAGGGCTCCCAAACAGGGTTCCAAGAGAATTCGTAGAAATCGTCCTCTGGAGCTCGAGAATTCAACGGTTGGATGCTCGGAACAATGGGAAGAGCGTCACAAACCAGAGTTTCAGGGGAAACAGAAGATGGAGACCCTTCGTCACTTGGGACAGGAGACTGAGTTGATGGATCCGCCAGGATGATCAAACAAAGACCCTAAGCAAGCTAACGATAAGAACCTACTCAAAACTAAACGCACACAAGATCTAACCAGGTAATGTTATTGTGGCCAAATAAATTTTTAAGACACGGGAACTGAACTTGACCTTTTCATGTTTCCAGAGTCGAGAAAAGGACGAAAAGATGACTCTAGTCTCCTTCGAATGTTTAATGAGCATGAAGTGACAAGACGCTCACTTACACCTTTTCTTTTAGAGAGTCCGAAAAGGATCAAAAGTGACTACTCTGGAGATTCTAAGCAAAGGGTTTACCAAGCAATCCGTAAAACTGCTTATACACCTTGGCAATCGTATGAGAACCAAGGACTTTCCATACTGCAGTCAATCTTCCCGAATGTTGTGTTCGGTGCGTTATGGTTCACAAGGTGGCAGACTCGGCTTCCTATGGATAAAGGATGCAAACCTAGTGGAGTCTCCCCATATATACGCGACAGTACGTGGGAGCGCAAATCCGTGCTATACCATAATTGAATCACACCAGGAGGAATCACCCAACCTTCATGCAAAAACAAGAGTGACTAAGTTTAATGACGCCGGAGCACGTCCCTAGCCTAGACCTCTAGATATTTGCATTAAGTTCCAATGCATTTTTAAGTAAATTTGGTTTATTTTATGGTTGATCTTGAATTAAGTTTTGATTTCAGGTCCTACCATATGATCTCTCAGAATTACTTAGATGTAGACTACATGCCAAAGAACATCATTTCGTTCGATGAATTCTGACTATGAGAAGGTTAGGAATTTTTCAATCAAACAAAATGAATTCAAGCAATCAAACAACCTAATGCAACTAATGGTAAGGAAACGAAACTTTTCTTTCAAAAACACAAATCAACGAAATGTTCTTTTCCTTTTAACTATTAAATGCAAAAGATACTAGTTTGATTTTCTTTTCAATGGCACAAAGCACTTAAAATGATTTTGAGAGATAGCTACACCAAGCAAAAGGAATAAAATCACTCGATGAAAAGACAACAAAGTCCCCAAGATACCAAAGCATTTTTCCAAATCAAAGGAAAAACTAAGGTTTATGAGCTATGTGATCTAAGCTCAATAAGACAAAAAGGAATTCAAAGGAGGAAGGAAATCACTTGGAACACAACCAAAACACTTTCAACAATCACCGAGCAAATGTGAAAATCAAATCTAAATTTGGCTGGTCAAACAAGAAAACAAAACCTCGCGGAAGGCTTGACACACACACGGCCACTAGATGCCCTAGGGCTAGGGTGCGAAATCAATAGAGAAAAGCAAACACCCGAAGGATGGGAGTTACAACTGGTCCAACAAAGATTCAACACACTCCAGCAACTGTAAAAGTCAAGGCAAAACACAAACCAAGCAGCGAAAGCAAGAAGGAAGGCTTTGCAAAACGAAAAACAAGAAATAAACGAACCCTTGCGGAACAAGACTTCGCAAGCAAGTATCTCACAGTTCAGATAACATAAACCAAGTCATAAACCAGGTGGAAAGAATAGGGGATAGCCAAACCAATAGGTCCAGGAGGAAAAATCGAACAAAATTCAATTCTACAGGATCAGCGCGGGTGACCCTCAGCAACAAAGCGCTGACCAGACAACACGCGTAGAAACTTTGCGCTGTCAGCGCGGAAGGACATGGATTAAGGGCGTTGGCCCGAAAACAAGGTTAGCACGACTGTTAAACATATAAGTGTGATGACAATGAAGCCAAAGAAATAGATGCGTGATGTCAACGCGACTGTTCTGATATAAACCGCGCTGAGGCTAAAAAATAGGCAAAATCAAACCAAAAGCTCCCAAACCAAGGCAGTAGTTTTTAAAACAATTAAAGCATTTCCCATAGTGGACCAGGAAATCAGAAACAGAAAACTAATCCCCAATCTTTGACAAGAGAATAACAATCAAACCCAAAACAAGGATGAACAACAAAAGACACAAGCAACGTCCCCAGTGGAGTCGCCAAATTGTTGGAGAGGTAAATCCCCTCTACGGATAGAGGCGATCCCTACTAGCCCAGAATGGGTCTAGCAACAATCAATCACTGCTACTATGCAAGCTCCTAGTTGCAATTAAGAAGTGGGTAATGAACACCTACTTGGATTCCAACGCTATTGTTTGATGAAGAGATGTCGCTCTCACTCCTTTGCTCTGGTCGGTCACGATCCTCCACTATCCTCGTGGATGGACACCTGCACATGCAAAGAGAGAACAAACACAAGCATGAAATCTAGTAAAAGCAACTATACATCAGTCAGAAAGGATGTAATTCACATTAACCATTATAAGACAAATGAAAATGGAACCATAACAATAGTCATCTATCTTTTATTAATCAAAAATAGAGAAAGGTACAACCAATGTTCTGACGCTGAGTCCTTCTCAAGAGGGTCCAGCTAGCAAGTCTCATAAGCATTCACCCTTGGAGGTAGATCTCCCAAGACAAACAACTCCCTCTCTCACACAAGGCAACAAGACTTCACAACCTTCCTTAATCTCTCTAGCAATCCACACTTAACACACCAAATGCCTATTAAGAGCAGCACTAAAGCACTATGAATTCCTCTATGTCAAAGCTATATTCCAAAAAACTAGCTGCTCATGGCAATGGTGGAGGTTTATATAGGAGAAGGAGTCTCCATGAATGGTGCAAGGATAAGCTTATCTCCAAGAAAGGTGGCTCATATGATGAATAGACATGCCATAGAAGGGAGGGCGACATTCACAAGGCCAACAACCAGGTCTGGAGTCATCTGGAAGGCTGGCTGTTAGAACAAACTCGCCCAAACAGGATCAACGCGGGTGTATAACTGGACTGGCGCGCTGACATCGCATCTCAATAACAGAAGAGGTCTGGTCAGCGCGACTTAATACAAATAGAGGATGCGCTGGCTATGAAATTCGATCAGCGCGGGAAACCCGTGTGCTTCCGCACTGGCAGCGCACCAACTGCACTATCATCTACCAGTCAGTGCGGTTATTTCAATAACAGTCGCGATGATCAAATAAACTTAGGAAAAGAGGGTTATTTGGCCATTTCAGAGAGCATGAGCATGATGGATTTGATCTCATGACACAGTAGGGAGACTGACAAGGAGACAGTGAAAAATTACTGTGTAACAATAGTGGATCTCAAGCTAACCTAATTTCATAAAAAGTGGTTAAGCAATTGGGATTGAAAACCATAAAGCATTGTAAACTGTATACTTTAATTTGGACGAGAAGAAATCATAAATTATGAGTAACTGAGAAATGCATGTTACCGTTTGTAATAACTTCTCAATCTAAGGATAAGGTGATGTGTGATGTGGTAAAACTAGATACATGTGGGATGGTCTTGGGTAGCCTGTATTTATATGATAGAAAAGCAATCTTTTACAAGGAACATATTCAATATCACTTGTTCAAAAAAGGAATTGAATATGTTGTACATTCTCATCACACAAAAGCAAATAAATATCTTTTTATAGTTGAACAGTTAAAACAAGCAACTTATGCTAGTAAAGATTTTGTTGTACAATCTAAAGAACCTAAGCAAGAGATCATTAAAATTAATCACAAACAAAAAGACATGCTTGAGGGATCTAAAATTGTACATCAACAAGAGTCACAACATGATAAGTTGAGTTTTGTTTCAGCTATGAAAGGAAAGCAGGGTATGGTTTCAACTATGTCAATACTTTCAATGTTGTTAATGGGTTTATTACTGTTTAGTGGTGCCTAGATATTAGCAGCAAATATGAATGTAGATGTGGGTGAAAAAGGACTTGATATATTTTGCAATTTGTGTGTTTTGCTGACGATTGCATGGATGAGTAAAGTGTACAGGTTTAGAATAGTGTGGAAAGATATCGACCAAGTGGGAAAATGGAAACCACATTTGCTTTATGGAAATTAATCCTTTTAGTGGTCCAAAATGTCTCAGCGGGGAGGAAATGAACTAAAATTGATCAATGGATGATCAAGGATCTAGAAAAATCCTAAAAGTCAAAGTTACTGGATTCAAGTGGAAGCATCGTCATTGTGTAGAGCTCACAGAAACAACTCCAACGCAACTTGAACGAGTGCATTTGCCCTCCGGATGAATGAGAAACTGCTTGTTGAAGTTTGTGACGAATCAATGCATGTCACATTTTTACTACTCAACACATAGCAGTTACAATCGATAGGTCAAGGTCAACTTCAGTTTGGGTGCAGGTCTTCATTAAGGTATCAAGTCTTATAGCACATTCATGGTTTATGAAATATATAACATGTGGTGTAAAGAAACCATATATTAAAACATATGTTATGGTATTAAAATCATACATATATTAAGCCACATAACATATATTAAACTATATATTAAACAAGTAGTGGTGGAAAATGAATGGGAGCGGAATTTTAAAAGTCAAAACCTATGTTGAATGTATATAATATATGGCGGGCGCATTACATATGGCCGAGAACCATATAATAGGCATATGTTAACGTTGCCGAGGAGATAATATTAAAATCATGTATTAAACATAGTTTATGGTCCAAACGACATGCACCACTCTAATCCACAGGATCCACTGCTCCATCATGTTAACATGTCATGGGTTCTAATGTGATACCACCGTCGGAGAAGTTGTAACTATATGCTAAGTTTAGAAACCATACAAAACGCGCTAGTAACAGGAGGAAGGAGGATGCTACTTCAAGTGAGGTAGTAGCTGCTATTGTGTATTGGTAGCTTGTGGGTTCATTGATGTATTTAGTGAACACATGACTATATTTGTGCTTTTCAATGAACCAGCTGAGTCAGGCTATGCTTCAACCTACCAAGCTGTTTTGGAAGGTAGTGAAGCATGTGCTGAGATACCTCAGAGGCACATCTCTTTCCTCACCTCCTTCTTCACCTCCTTCATCTCATAGACCTAATCCTCCTCCATCTCCAAAATAACATGCTAAGTCTCCTTTGATTAAGCTTGATGTCAAGTTTGAATTGCCTATGTATAATGGGGAAGTAAAGGCTGAAAAGTTGGATAATTGGGTTTGTCAAATTTAATTCTATTGCAAGATTCAAAAGATTGATGTTGATGTCACAAAGATACAACTTTATTCTCTCAGTTTGGAAAGTGAAACCCTCATCTTGTGGGAGGTTAAAACTCAAGAAGATTTGAAGAAAAGTGGTAAAATTATCTCTTCTTGGAATGATTTTATCACTGCATTAAGAAGACAATTTTATCCATTAGCTTACATGCAAAAAGCAATTATGGATTGGAAAATGTTTAGGCAAGCTAAAGGTTAGAGTGTCCAAAGTTACACACAATAATTTAAAAGAAGAGATTTAATCTTGGGTGTTGATTTGTCTTCACAAGATACTCTCCTTAAATACGTACATGGATTACATAGTTATTTGAGACATACTATACTTATGTTTAATCCCACAAATCTAGATGAAATATGTGTTCAGGCAGTTTATTTAGAATCAAGAGGCAAGAATGTTCCTTAAGGGACTAGCAAGAAAGCTTTCAAATACGGAAACAAAGGAAAGGGGAATTTTTAAGGCAAATGGAAAAAGAATGCTGCAGCCAAGAAAGAGGGAGAGTAACTTACCCGTAAAGATTATTCAAAATAAGGCCATGATAAAGACCATTGTTGGAAATTACATCCAAAAATTACACCAAATAAGTTCAATAACAAGGGGAAAAAATATTTCTATTGCAATTGAACAAGATCTAGGATCTAATTCAGGTGATGAAACCAAAATCACAACCATGGGAATGATAGGTATAGCTTCTAATGCAAGTACTAGTTCTTCTAGTAAACCTATTGAGTCTCAAAATGATAAAGAAAGAAGTGAGGTTTTTCATATCAGGGTCATTACAAAACATACAAATTGATACATTGTTTGATAGTGGATCCCATGTCAATCTTATATCTAAAGCAATTGTCAAGAAACTAAATCTAGAAGCTACACCTCATTCTAAACCTTACCCTTTTGGTTGGGTATGTGATGATGCCAAATTAAAGTAACAAGAAAATGTAAACTCAAATTTTCCATCACTGCAAATTTTATAGATGAGGTAGAGCTTGTTGTAATACCACTTGATATTTGTGGAATTGTTTTAGGGAGTCCTTACTTGTATGACCGAAAAGCCATAGTCTATCATCATGAGAACAAATATAATCTTTTTAAAGATGGAGTTGAGTATATTGTTAGAGCACATTGCAAGAAGATGAACTTATCTCTTGTAAGTGTTGGTCAGATGAAAAGTCTTGTAATGCTAGTAATAATTTTGTGTTGATGATTAAAGCTAAAGATACTGCTAAATGTGAAGATTTCATAGGATGTGATTCTAAACTCAAGCATGAATTGGTTGAATTTGTTAACACTTATAACAAGATGTTTCAGGAACCTAAAGGGTTGCCTCCTAAAAGAGGAATCCAACATGAGATTCATTTGCAGCAGGATGCACCACTTCCAAATATTAGCATGTATAGAATGTTAGTTTTGGAGAAAGAAGAAATTAAGAAGAAAATTCAATAACTGCTTATCAAAGGGGTCGTTAGGCCTAGCACATGTCCTTGTGGGTCTCCTATTGTTTTGGTTCCAAAGAAAGATGGTACATGATACATGTGTGTGGATTTTAGAACCTATAACAAGATCACAATAAAGAATCACTATCCTCTTCCTCGTTGTTGATAGTGATGAAAATATTTCAACCAAGAGGATCTCCATGATATGAAGTCCCAATTAGACATCACACCGTTTGGTGTAGGAGTCCCATCCAGTAATGATGCCCAATTTGGAAATCTTCAAAGATCTGCCTTAACTCTAGCTGCTAGCACATGAGAGTGATGCAATGGTATCTTCTAACAACAAGGTGAGTGCGCAACGTAACTGTGTCAAGGTTCACTTACTGCAAAATGGGGGGGAGAAAGGTGAGACTCTAACTAAGAGGTAATATTACCACCCAGGAAGAGACACACGTGAATCAGAAAGGCCTATCCAACATCCAGCAGAATAGTCCACAGCGGATGCGACAATCATTACAACCAATGAACAGGGAAATATCCATCTACCATCCAATGGAGTAGTCCAGAGCGGATGTGACGGTCGTTACAACCGATGAGTAAGGAAAGGTATGTCTAGTATACTGCGGAATAGTCCACAAGGATGAGACAATATTAACAACCATTACAACTGTTTCCAACAAGATAAGCACTAAAACAACCAAAATAGTTCAACTATATTAGTACATGTGAAAATGAAAATGAAATACAAATGCTCATAGAATAGTCTTACAAACATCCATAAGTCATGCATGGAAAAGTGTTGGACTGAAAAGGCTTATGTAATTAAGCAAAAGTTCCAATACGCATATTTACATTATACATCACTAGCCCTAGTAGTAGGACATTGGAACCACTCCTTGCTCCGCAAAGAATTGGATGAACTTTCTATTGTTTTTGGGAGGAGCCAAGGTGAAAAGTGATTTGCTCATATAATGAGGGGGTATATATAATCAAGGGGTGATGCTTGCCCCTTGTGACTCTTTGACTACCGTCAGTGGATGTTCAACTTCAAATGACTTTTCAACTGACATGACTCTTCATATTCATGTGTGTCCATTGGAATCTCACTTTAAAATACAATTGATTTATAATATACATGGCTCACCATAATGATGTGGCATATGACAAGTCGTGACATGACTTGACATGACGTTGCTGACATGGACTGGCTTGATGATGTGGCAATGTCAAGTTGCTTTTGTTGATGAGTGATAGAAGTGTTCTTGGATGTGCTTTCTCTTCTCCTTCGCATAACTTGATGGTGTGAAGTATCCAATGATCTTTAATCTTTGGTGGTGGTTGCAAACTTGTGTCCCTTTGCTTTCTATTCATAGGTTAACTCTTGTTTTCCACTACAAGTGAGTCTCTGGGCATGCTTCCCTCCTACTTTTCCTTCTTCATCATCTCATCATGACTTGAGAGTGTACCTATTCCTGCAATTCACTCATGATGGGACGACATCAATTCACTCTACGTAGTTTCCAAAGGCAAGGAGGACTGGTCAGCAGAGAGGTCTGAAGGACAAATCTACTCAGTTCTTGAGGACAATGAGCTCCAATTGAAGGAGGACACTGGGGGACACTTTGTGCAGTTCTGGAGGCCAAGGGAGGCTGGGCTCTCTACACATTGTGGGATTCCAACATGCAAGGGTAAAAGGTTGATGACAGAAAGTGCGAAGTGCATAGTTCAATCCAGACTGGAAGGAACTGCTGTGCAATTCTAGGAGTCAAGGAAGTTTGATGAACTCTAGAATTGTGCATTGTAACTTCCTTGGAGGATAGTGACAGTGCATTGCGCAGTTCCATTCATCAAGGTCACATCATTGAGGGTTGAGACTACATAGTGCGCAACTCAGTCAGGGCCTGATGAAGCTAAGTTGCCCTGTCGAGAATATTTCCAAAAATTGCTAAATGTGAGGGAAAAGATGGACTCGTGATGAACTCAAAATGTGATCACACACTTAACATAATTCAACAACACGATATACATAGACCATCAGAACAACAAGCAAATCATTACCCTCTGAGTGACTGTCTCCTGACAAGAAACAACAAGTGCGACACTTGGGATAGACTTTTCTACAACTGTGACAACACTTGTACGACAATGCTTAAGATATTGTGTCTCAGTGCGACAGGTGTTTACATGGCTAAGAAAACTCATATACACAAAGATCAACCTTCGAGACCACCAAAAAAAAGGTTCGCAAACACGACATAACAGTAAAACATGCCAGAAGATGATAATTGATCCTACAAGCGAAAGGGAGGAAGACACTTAGAGGAAACACATGGAATGACTTTCAGTGCTCGCAACCATGCATGTTATTGAAGATATAATGATTGAAAGAATGACTTCGGCGTAAATCACATGTAGACAGACATAATGATATGACAACGATAAGCGACTTTCATGCTACACTAAGAGGTGTATTTCAAAAAGATGTGCTTTGTTTTCCATAGCTACCCTCCAAAGGGTTATGCATCAGATGGAGTCTTCATACAGTCCCGATCTTCTATCTTACGCCGGGTAGCCATCCTTTCTCCTCAATTCCTTAAGTTTCATCTAGCATGTCCTCCTTCTTCATAACCTTCTTTATCATCTTTCCATAGCCTGGTAGAATTCCTATATATGTAATCCACTCATGACAAGATGACATCAGTATGATAAACCCCTAGTATAAGATGATGCACTTGGGTTCATAAATTGGGCCGAGACTTAGTGATAGGCCAGGTGAGAAGTCCCAGTGACTGAACAATTGTGTTGTTCAAGCAACCAAGGGTAAAGCCTGATCACTGAGACTACGTAGCGTGCAACTCAGGCCAGACAAAGGGAAATTTCTGCATAGTCCTCACTGAGGGAAAGAATTGCGTAGTGACCACTAAGAGATAAAATTGTGTAGTTTAAGCAAGCGGTGGCTACTGTAGGATAAGGCCCTGGGAGGATAAATCTGCATAGTTTCAGGAGGCAAGGTGGACTAGGTAGCTGAGATGCTTGGGGGAAAAAACTGTGCAGTTTTAGGAGACAATGGGTTTCTATTGAGGGAAGGACATTGACACTAGAAGAAGCATCTATGCAATTTTGGATGCTAAGGGAGGCTAAGCTTCCTACGCATTCTATAGTTCCAATAGGTAAGGAAAAGGCTTGAGGGTTGCAGATGCGAAGTGCGTTGTTTAGAAAGGTTGGATGAGTCTAGGTTGTTAGGCAACCTCCATAATTTGGCTAAGTGTGGGATCATTAGAACCGATGTGAACAGTGAGAGAACTTGACTATGGCTACACACTTGAACACTTAGTGATACAACATACATCATCCAAAACATATGAAAACATACTTCGCTTAATGTAACGACCTTTGTGACAACTTACGACAAGTGCGACTCAAACAATAAACTTTGTGAGGATAATGACAACACTTGTGTAATAATGTGTCAAACTTTGTAAATGAGTGTGAAACATGTCTATATGATGAGAACAACCCATTTTCACAAATATTTCCCCTTGAAGCAAAACAAAAATTCCCTTTGCATGACAAGCGATAATCCTCATGCGCGAAGATGACACATACTATGTAAAGATAAAAGTGTGAAAGACTCTTAAGATCAAAGAAGGGAGATTGAAATCATCAGCTTACTAATAAGTGACTAAGGAACAATCGATCACAAGATCCATAGTAGGCTCCAAAATTCAAGTGTATGCCAAAATTTTGGAGGGTATTGCAACCACTACAACACTTGGCGACACATTGGTAGAATTTGTCTTCTCTGTTTTGGTTAACTCCTTTTGTGCAGGGCCTTGGTTCTTCAGGGAGTATTGATTCATCATGCAGATTATCTTGGCCTTCCCACTTACCCCACAAATAGACATGGTCCCCCCTATATGTCCTTAGCTGAGCACAACATAATATTCAACATAATCATAATGTTTCGAGTTGGGAAGGGTAGTGTAACTCGTGAGCTTAAGATTGTCAGAGTATAGTTTTTCATCTTTGGTGTTGCTTCGCTGCCAGATGGCTTGGACAATACCCGTTGGATTCACGCAAGAACACAAGCATTGCTCTATTGCCAGTGAGGCTGGAAAGTACCCCAGTGGAGTTTTCGACTTCACCTCTCTGTGCAAGAAGCCTTTTTCTTCTTTCACCTTTATTTATTTATTTAAAGAGAACTGTACATTGACACTTATTTATTTTGGGGCAGAAGAGGGATCCCGACTTATTGAGAGAAAGAGAAGTTGCTCCTTCAGAGAGGCATATAAAGAACTATGATTTAGGTTTTCTCGTTTATATTTCCCCCTTATCTATTTCTACTTGTTGGATAAGCTTGAAAACACCAAAGTAGAAAACTAGGTATAGGCATGAGGTTCCCAAACTAGACATAGGTTCATGGTTGGACTAAAGCTCTCCTTACGAACAGATCGTATTTTCCGCCAGAAATTCATCGACCAAAAGATACAACCAATTACAAGGAAGACAGACACAGGACTGGCCAAATGTTGAAGTGTCACATGAATCTTTATAGTTTGACCACACACATACTGAGAATTCAAACCGGTCTAGGCACAACAATTATTTGCATGTAGAAAGAAAAAAGAAAACTCAACAAGAAAGGAAAAGAATATGAGAAGAAAGAAACACACAACAAAGAAACAAAACTAGAAGACAATAAAACAAAATGGTTAAAGCAAACATGATGTAGAATTAGAATAAGGAAACGAAGACAAACTATGGAAAATGAGTGCAGAATAAGTGCAATAAAGGGAAATCTAACAATGCCGCTAATCCTACTCCTAACCTAACATCTAGAAGGTTTGGGTTACTGTAATGAAATTTCCAGTGAATCCACCATAGTCGTTCTTGACCTACATCCACAAAGATAGGATCGATTAAAACAAATGTAAAGTGATGTGCAACAAAAGATACAAAAACTTGAAAAACTTTCAGAAGAAAAGGAAGGTATTTCTTGTGGGTAGAAAGGTGTGTCACGCCTACTACTCTTATCCAATTGACATGCTTACCTTTTCGATGAATACCATTTTTCAAAAAGCCTTGGAAGCTTCTTGCAGATGTGTCTTCATCTCTACTGAGTTCCTTAACAAGCACGAGAAAATATTGAAATTGTAGTTTAATAGAGACCTTGCCTAGTAATATTGTTCCAACCATTTAGTGCTTGGATTGTGAAACTCATGACGACCCTCTTGAAAACTCCGTAATATTGGAAACTATGGTTTTTTTATTCAAGAAGCAGCATCATGATGGGAATCTTGTAAGGGAAAATAGACATGACCATTCTCAGCAGTCATTCCCAGACAATGATGACCTGCCATAACCATCAATGAAGGCTGAAGTGCCTCACCCGCTGGACATAAATCTGAATAGAGAGATGTTGAACAATGAAGATCAAAAGGTGTGAAACAACTATCATTGGATGTGCTAATGGGAAAATGATAAGTTGAATGATAGTAAAAAAAGATAGAGAATTGGTTAGA
This sequence comes from Pinus taeda, assembly GCA_000404065.3. Taxonomy (NCBI): domain Eukaryota; kingdom Viridiplantae; phylum Streptophyta; class Pinopsida; order Pinales; family Pinaceae; genus Pinus; species Pinus taeda. The sequence goes on along the minus strand of APFE030401896.1, from coordinate 10,987 downwards.
TGAGTTATTTGAAGCATCAGATTCCCAGTTTGCAATAAACAAAGAAAAATCCAGTTTGCAATAAACAAAGAAAAATCCAGTTTGCAATAAACAAAGAAAAATCAATTTGAACAATCTTGCGAATTCTCTGAACAATTGAACCAAGTTCCTTGTGAGCTAGATATGACATACCATATTCCCGCAACTACTGACAAATTGTACAAGCATCATAGTTGTAAAAAGAGTTTAAAAAGGATGCTAGCACCACTAATGCATGAGACTAGTTGAGGCATGGTAAATGGAGAAGAACATGTTTCGTGTGACAACTTGTGCATTCATTATCGCTCAAGGAGATTTGTGGTGTGATGAGGGGACAAATTTGCAATATAAGATTCATGAGGAGACCGAGGAGCTGACCATAAAGGGATAAATTCGATAAGTATGATTCCTTCAATCAAAGATAGTCCTTGAGATAATCCACTTTGTAGTTCCATGACTCTATGAGAGATGCACATTCCCAACCCATGTTTGATGTGAGAGATTTTCATGAAGACAGATGAACTACAATAGGTTCGTGAATTCAGTCATAAGTAAAATATTTGAAAATTGAGAGCTCACACTTGGAATACCAAATATTTATGACGCGAAAATCCACATTGAGTGAAACCATGCAGATAGACAAATTGTGTGAGAGAAACCATATCTGATTTAGTTTGGGGGGCTTACCAGATTCGCGAGATCCTGACATAACCATCAACGGAAATTGAAGTGCCTTGGCTCCCTGACAGGTCCCATAACTTTCGAGGATTGTAGAGTCACATTTTGAAGATTGAACGACGTCATGCATGGTTTGAGGTTACTAGTTGTTGCTAATTTCAAAACTTCTCACCAGATGGCAACCCTCTTTGTTACAGGTCTCACTGGACTTTAAAACTTCAATAGCCAGATTACTCAATTGGATAGGTTCTTTGGATAAGACACTTAAAGATAATTGAATTAGTGAGATCTCATGAGAAGGCTCATTTGAAAAGTTATCTTCATGAGAAATAAGAGATGATGAGGGGTGGGAAGAGTTCTCTGTGATTTGACTGTTTTCAACTTCATCATGGACAGTTGCACTACCTTGTGTCAATCAAGGGGATAACTCACTGGATGAAGAAATGGAAGAGCATGGAGTATCTCTGTTGCAAGTGGATGTGTTATGAATGGTAGGACACAAGGGATAGTGAGGTGAAGGGGAAGTTTCGATACAAACATCTTCTTTGACTGAAGTAGATTCTAGATCTAAATCAAAATCTTCACGGTGAACAAAAATATCATATGATGTGCTTGGGCATTCTTCATGGCATTTGGAAATAGAGTTATCATCATTCGAATGATTACTACCCAAGGCTGGGGGTTGATTGAAAGAGTTAATTGTATTGGGTTTTCCACCGAGATTAGTAGATTGAGAGTCATTCACAAATGGAAACTCATTGCTTTGACACGAAATATTTCGAAACAAAGAGGAAAATTTGAAAGTGTCCTCACATTTATGCTCCTTTACTTGCGTAATGTGTCTGCCTTGTACCTGATCACCTTTTGAGCCAGTAGCTTGAGAATCAAGAGAATGTGAAAAACTAGCGGGTGAGGAAAATTGATCAAGCGGGTCATGTTACAAAGAGTTAGGATGTGAAGAAGATAGAGGATAACAGAAATCTAGATCAGCCTCGAGATTAGAGTTGTGAATGATGACATCCTCTTGTGGAATGGAGGATTGCATCTTCATTGTAGGATTCATGAGCCATTCTGGAATTTGCTCCATTGAAGCAGGAGAAGAATGAGAAGATGGACTAGAGATTTGATTCACAACTTTGCCAGTTTTACAATCATCATGAGGAGGCACCTAGATTGGAACTGAAAAAAGAGGAGGACAAGGAACAAAAGGGGTAGTAAGTTCCTCCTCTACAATTTGAGGTGCCTCATGATCTGCAAGAGTTGGGGATGAAGGGAAAACAGGAGGTTTAGGCTCACTGTATAAGAAGACATGAACCAAATGCTCAAACTCTTGTTTCAAGAATACATATTTTTTTGGTAGGAATTTTGCAACAGAGGTGAAGGAACCAATCAGAAAAATCCTCAACTGATTCATCAGGCTTCATTCTTAAACAAGGGATTCTTTCACAAACATCTTGGTGGTTATACTTATTGAAATATTTATGAAGCTTCCTAGCAAGATGATCGAATGAATGGATAGAAGCAATGGGTAATGTATGACACCATTGACTAACACGACCTTCTAATGTGACAGTGAGTAATCTAGCCATGACATCTTTGGAACATATTCCATGACAAAAACAAAGTCGGACAACTTGAAAGAGATGTTCTTGAAAATTCGATTCACCCTGGCCATCAAACTTAAATTAAGACAGGTCATGAATAACTCATGCAGGGATGGTACAATTAATCTCTTTAGAAAAAAATCTCGAGATTATGATTTGGGGAAGAGCCATTTTAAGTAAGAGATTCAAACCAGACTCTATGGGAACAGGCTGTCGTCTGTCCCTCCTTCTAGCGCCATTTTGTTGACGGTGCTAAAAATTCGTCAACCAAGGGGATCTCCCCGATATGAAGTCCCAATTATACCTCACACCATTTGGTGTAGGATTCCCATTTGCTATAAAGGCTTGGTTTCCAAATCCTCAAATATCTACCTTGGCTCTAGCTGTTAGCACAAGAGAGTGATGCAATGGTATCTTTGAACAACAAGGTGAGTGTTCCTGCTGAGTGTGGAATGTAAATGTGTCAATGTTCTCTTACTGCAAAAGGGGGGGGGGGGATAAAGGTAAGCCTCTAAGTGAGAGGTAATAGCACCACCCAGGAAAAGACACACATGAACCAGAAATATCTATCCAACATCTAGTGGTATATGCCATAGCGAATGCGACAATTGTTACAACCAATGAACAAGGAAATATCTATTTACCATCCAACAGAGTAGTCCACAACGGATGTGATGATTGTTACAACCGATGAATAAGGAAAGGTATGTCTAGTATTGTGTGGAAAATTCCACAAGGATGAGATAGAAGTAACAACCATTACAACACATTCCCAACAAGATAAGCACTAAAACAACTGAAATAGTTCAACTATCTTATCACATGTGAAAATGGACATGAAATACAAATGGTCACATAATAGTATTAAAAACATCCATAAGTCATGCATGGAAAAGTGTTGGCCTGAAAATGCTTTTGTAATTAAGCAAAAGTTCCAAGACACATATTTACATTATACATCACTAGCCCTAGTAGTGGGACATTGGAGCCACTCCTTGCTCCTCAAAGAACTGACTAAACTCTCAATTCTTTATGGGAGGAGCCAAGGTGAAAAATCCTTTGCTCATACAATGAAGGGGTATATATAACCAAGGGGTGATGATTGCCCCTTATGACCCTTTGACTACCCTCACGACTTTTAAAATTCCTATGACTTTTCAACTGACATGACTCTTCATATTCATCTGTGTCCATTGGACTCTCACTTTACAATATAATTGATTTACAATATACATGGCCCACCATAGTGATGTGGCATATGCAAACTCGTGACATGACTTGACATGAAATTGTAGGTTTTAATCCTATACAGAAATGACCTGCATACGAATTCTAAAACACAGAAAATAAATAATGTGAGAGCATAACACATAAAACACATATACACAAAGATTTTCCCCTGGATCCCAAAACCGAGACTACCAGCTTGATTTTTCATTATGTTCCTTCCAATGTTATAATACATATTTATAAATGTTGAAGCATCCAATACCATGGACCAAAAACCATCACGTCCAAAAAACATGTGCGAAAATCATGCACAAAACCACAGTTACGGGTGCCCCTCAAACCCCCTGTTAAATACGTGGAAAGAATATAACACAACCAAAAATTCTCCCACTTGTTATTTTCTTTCCATAGGGGGCCACAAAATACCTTAGTCATTTTTCCAGCCCTGAAATGCCCATTGTCTCTCTACACCAAGAGAACTTCTCAGAGCTCACAGATTTTGTCAATGCATCTGCAGTATTCTTCAAAGTGTCCACCTTTACCAGCAACACCTTTTTGTCTTATCATATCCCTCACAAAGTGATACTGAACATCAATGTGCTTTGTCTTTGAATGATAAGCAGGGTTCTTTGCCAAGAAAATTGTACTTTGGCTGTCACAGTCTATCCTTATAGCTCCTTGTACTAACCCCATACTTGAACACAATATTTGCAACCAAACTGCTTCCTTGCTTGCATGAGTGGCTGCCATGTATTCTTCCTCTGTAGTTGATAGTGCCACTACAGATTGTTTCTTACTCATCCAACTGACTGCACCTCCAAATAGGTTAACAACATACCCACTTGTAGATCTTCTCTGATCAAGATCTCCAGCCCAGTCTGCATCAACAAAGCCACGGATATCCAACACTCTGTCCAATCCTGGTCTTCCTTGGTAGCACAAACCATAATCACTAGTGCCACGCAAATACCTGAAAAACCGCTTCACTGCTGTCCAGTGCTCCTTCCCTGGTTTTGACATAAACCTGCTCAATACTCCCACTGCATGTGCAATGTCTGGTCTAGTACAGACCATGGCATACATCAAGCTACCGACTGCACTTGCATATGGAACACGGGACATGTCCTCTTCCTCTTCTTGTGTCTTGGGACACTGTTCAGGAGATAACCTCACACCTACAGGAATAGGAACCTTCACCGGTTTACTATCCTGCATATTAAACCTCTGCAATATTGTCTCGACATACTTCCTCTGGTTAACCAGAGCTTCCTCTTTGCCCGATCTCTTTTAATTTCCATGCCCAAAATATAGTTTGCAGCACCGAGATCTTTCATGTCGAATTTGGAGGACAATTGGGTCTTCAAATCCTGGATAATTTCTTTGTCATTTTCCAACCAACAACATATCATCCACATACAAGACCAGATAAATAACACGGTCACCAATTAATTTAAAATACACACAATGATCTGCTTTGCTTCTGGTGAAGCCAAGTCCCCGTTTAAATGTATCAAATTTCTGATACCACATCCTTGGTGACTGTTTTAACCCATGCAGAGACTTCTTTAACTTGCATACCAATTCTTTCTTACCCTTCACCGCAAAGCCTTCAAGTTGCTTCATGTAGATTTCCTCTTCCAAATCCCGGTGAAGAAATGTTGTCTTCACATCCATCTCTTCTACCTCAAAATCAAAAGAAGCAGCAACAGATAAAAGTAATCTAATAGAAGTTACCTTGGCAACAGGAGAAAAAATATCACCA